>SGJC01000026.1:0-38530 GCA_009887335.1 Henneguya salminicola | reverse complement strand
GATTTTATGTTCTTAAAATTAAATAAATTGTTAAAAACGTTAAAAGATTTTGTTAATTATAATCATGCTTTTTTGTGTTTAATTTATTAAATGAAATTTTATCATTAAAAATGTTTTATATTTTCTTTAAAAATTTTTTATATTTCGCGTAAACCCTGTAAATACATGAAACTAGGTTAAAGTTGTTTAATCAAAGGAGAAGAACATAATTTTCTTAGAATCCTGAGTTTTAAATAAATAAATAATTTAAAATAAATGAATTTTTATTTTAAATAAATTGATCACAGTGGCATTCAAAGAAAAAATTAAAATCTGCGTTTTAAATTGAATAAATCAATACTTAATTATAAAATCGAAATTTAATACATTTAATACGTCCATGCCCTTTCATATAAAAAAATAGAAAGATCTTATCAAGTAAAATATAAAAATCTTTTCAAAAGTTATTTCTTTACACGCTAAGATCCATATTTAGAATTCTAAACAGATATTCGGAGATTTTAGTGTTAGATAGAAAGAATTGGCATTTAAAAAAATGTTAATTTGAAAGAAATATTATCTAAAATTATTTATTTAGGGAAATTTTATTCATAAAACCTACTTATAACATTGGTATCAAGAAATATTATAGCTCACGTTGGAATTCATCAAAGCTGTGACGGGAAGTTTTTGTAAAAATAAAAAAATTATGTAAATTCACTGCACCGGACTTTTGATCGGTTAGTATAGATGCCCTAATATATTGTATCGATTTAAACTAGTTTATATTTTTAAAATAATCAAAAATTAATTAATATTAAAATAATATATTGTTAGTTTCCTCAGTTCTTTTCATTAAAAGAGGGAATATAACTTCAATGGTGTCTTTTAATAACGGTTTTACACTACTTTTGATTACAAGAACTGAATGCCATGTATGGCACTTGCAGGGTTCTCAAATAAAGTAAAATATCTCCGTAAATAAACGCCTAAAATTTGTTTAGCCATTAGAACAACTTTACTACAGAAGCCTTGCCTTTCAGTCAAGTTTAAGATCATCATGCTGGCAATTGTTAATTAAGAATGAGATATTTGAGATCCAAACTTCTCTCATACTTAGAAAATAAAATTTCTCTATACTTAATATAGCTGTCTTCATCAAATCATATTTTGCAAGGTTATAATCGAATAAGATGAGCAAATATCAAAATGTGCTTTCTACAATTGTCTGGATTTTATAGATTACATCTTTATTTCGTTGAGAAATTGGGATCATTTAAGAAAATAATCATTAATATTTGTTCAATTGTCTTGAATTTGGACCTAAATACTTGTTTTTAAATATTCTTTTTTATATTTGTTGCCCTGCTTGTATCTTTGTTAATAAGTTTGATAATATGGATCTTGTCCATGCTGACTTTGGCCGTTTTCTTGAACATATTTAAATATATAAGGATGCTCGATACTCATTTTAGCTTAAAAATTTTATTGATGTTTCAAAATAGTTATTTGTTCTCCCTTCTTCATAGACCCTACCTTCACGTTAAGACGCCACTAAGAGTGCAAATAGAGAACTTTAATTTCTTTCTTAGTTCTTATGATTTTGTATGTATCATGGGAAGTATTCTCTATAACTATCAGTTCAGTAGAAATTAATATTGATATCCCCTTATTTTCTTATAAAAGGCATCGATTGATAAATTTTACTTTGGCCCCGGTTCTCAATAATTATTTTAAATTTTCGCTTCTTTTTTTATGTCGTTTAATAATTACTTCTCCCAAAATCTTTTCTCGTGGCCTTATGACGGATAAAAATATCCTGCCCCAATTCAAAATAAAGGATAATTAAATACTACCTAGCCTATTTGTGACACTTTAAAATTCATTACGCTCAACATGAATTGTAATATTTTTATATTGCTTCACTCATTCAAATCATTGATTAAACGGGTATTCGTTCCTTTATGGATGAGCAAGATATTCATAATTAGAAAAAAAAATATCTCCCACTCTCTTAACCATAATTTTTTAATACTTTAATAAACATAACATTTAAAAATTCGTCTTATCTAACTGATAATAATCTATTTTATTGCCTTAATTAGTATTCGAACTACTCTTATAACCAATATTCTACGCCAATCTCTTGAATTTTTAAAATAAAATTATTTATCAAATCTCCAATCTTTTAGTTGTCACGGTTTTATTAAGAAATAAATGCTGCAGCTAGACTATATAAGTTAGTGGTTAAGATGAGGTGATGTTTCGCGTCTCAACGGATTTATCTACGGTACTTTGGCATTTTACTAATGAAGGGGAACTTTTTTTATCATGAAATAAAACTCTTTTTATGTAAAAGAACATTTTATATTACTCAGTCTTTTGTTTTAATAGTAGTGCTAAAACGAGTAGCTCAAGCCATACAAGAATCATTTCACCTATTGTCTTATTGTATTTGGATTAATGCTTCATTAATATAATCAAACTGTGAAGAGAAGTAATAAATGAGATCTTTCTTTTTGCCACATAATAGATTTTTTTTATGAAAATCCAGAGTTGATATAGGATGTTTCTGAGACCTCCTGGATTGTAATTTTCTCTATCTTTAATTGATATAATATCCCGAAAAATGAGAAGAAATGCTTGTGAAAATATTTTTTTAAAATACTTACAATAATAGATTAAACAAGATATTTAAAAATTTAATCAGTAAAATTCGTTTTTAAGTAATATTTTATGTATTATTTTGGCGTGTTATTAAAAGGGGAGGATGGTATTCATTTATAAATATGGTCTTAATGAGTTTTTGTGAATCTTATACGACTGGATATCTTAGTATTTTTATTTATACAGTATCTTAAGGGGGCAAGTTTTAAGATAATGGTTGATTTTAAGTTTTTCTCCTCAGAATAAATAAACTTTGTATTTTGATGCTAAAAAATCTTATAATATTAGTTAACGTGGAAATCAAATCTCTTTCCACATTTTACCATAACAATAAATAGCCTCCTGAAGCTAGCCTTTTAAGAGCCCATTAGAATTGTCTAAATTCAAGGGATGAAAAAATAGTTTGAAGCTTCAATAATGCTTTTAATCTTTTAAAGCATTGCCTTAAATAAAAAATAAATGATAGTTCGTTTGAACATTTTATTTTTGGTTAAATCTTGAAAATTTAAAAATAAAGAATATGAGCGCAATTATGGTACCCCACTTAACATCAATAGATCAATTTTTTTTAAAATCACAGTATTTTATTGCAATAAATATATATAATTTAATGTGTTTATGACATTAGTATATAGCGATGGAATATTTAAGGAATAAGTTTAATCTTTAAAATAGAAGTAAAATTTTGAATAGCTTTAAAATATTTATGCCCATAACAGATTGAATTTTGTTAAAAAAAACAAAAATATTCTACTTTTTACATTTTATCGGGACAGATAGCAGAATAATGTAGATTGTATTAAATTATGTGAAAAAAAAACATTTTATTTACTTTAACTCGAACGTCATAAAATTAAAAAAAAGATTATATGTGGCTACTATGCTAAAATAATATTATTTCTAGTTTGCATATTTTGCATCCATTTTATGATGAAAATCATGCAGGTTATTCTGAACGTGTGCTTTATTGTTTTCATCTGTCATGTAAATAAACTTATCGTTCACAGTATATTATGGCAGTTTTTATTTGAAAAAAAATCACTCATATTATCTTTCAAAATGAACGACTGTGGCCATTTTTGAAATTTTTGAACCGTTTTTACTTTTTATTTAATATAACTTAAATATCGATAATATTTTTCTATTTAATTATACATTTTGAGCCCTTTCCCTACTTCCTTGCCAAATATTTTAACTAGATTTTAATTTCCCATAATATATATTATTTGAGGGTATATTTTAATATTATAAGGACGAAGTCTTTAAATAGGGTCAAAAGATTTGCTTCCGAATTTAAGACTTCGAAATACATTTGTAATTTTTCAGAATTAAAATAAAAAATAAATTGAATTAGGGCGTAATAGATGCGTCTAACTTATATTTTAAACGGCAATATATATTTTTGTATAAAAAAAAATTAATTCACGTTGATTATAAAGGTACTTTTGATATTTAAAGCAATTAAGAAATAACCATTTTTATAAATATAACATTTAAGATTATTTTAATTATGATTCGCTTATTATTATCAATTTTTTAACAATAGAAAAAAAGAGGAATTCGTATTCTTTGTAAAGATATGGAAAATAAAAATAACATGGGTACAAAAGAAAAGAAATGCTGCAATGGGAGTGTAGATTCGGTTACAGGCATATGCAAACCCTGTGAGATTCGGACCCATGTAGATTTTGGAACAAGAATTAGTCAAAAAATTGTGCATAAAACACTAATTAATGAGAATATATTAAAAACTATCAAATTTGATTACCAAGATTGGGTGCCACTTAAAGATGTATATTTTTTAATATATTTAGATAAAATATCAAAATTTATATTTTACAACCCCATATCAAACAGGATTAAATTTACAAATTTTCGGAACGCACATGATCGATTATTTATTTTTATATTCTAAAATACTTGACATGGAAATAAACTGCGAACCTTGTGTTTCTGGATATAACAATATATTATTCTATGGATATTATAAGTAATTTTTTTTTTATTGCAGTTGAGAATTTTTATTATGAATTATCAAATGTAATACAGAAATTTAGTGATAAAACTTAATACAATTAAAATTCACTCTTTGCAAATAAAAAAAAGAAAATATATCCCAAGCAAGAATTTTTTAACAACATTTATTCCTTATCAAAGGGGCCCTTATGTTTATTCAAGTTTGGAATGCTTCTTCATAAACTGAACCTCCATATTTCAGTTATACAAATGAATATTTTGATTTCAATTTAACAATTCCAAAAAACTTTTATTTATTCGGTTTAAATAATAATACAAAACAATTTTATTCTGTAATATTTTATATCTTAACACAAAGAAAAATAATATGAGTATCCAATTGTTTGCAACGTCAGAAACTTACCGGGATGGGCCTTTAACAATAATGGATAAATGGAAAGTGGATTTAAAACTATACACGCACCAAGTTTTAAATGTATTTGGAAAAAGCAAAAATATTTCCTTATCTGCAGAAATTTTGTTTGCGTAGGATGATTTATTTTAGTTTCATGGCGTATGGCTATACGGGAAAAAACGCGCATTATTATTTGGGTGGAAATAAATTGAACAGTAATAGTTATGGTCAGAGCGAAAATAGGCCCGATGATCCAATTAAAAACGGATATGATTACGACAAAGGTAAATATTTTATTTTCGATACAAATTTTTTTAAAAACTAAAAATAATTGATTTATGTTAAGTTATACCCACACGCATTTTTTTATTAAAAATAATATTGTTAATATAATAAAAATCATTAGAATTTGTTCGATGAAAAAAAGTTCTTGCATTTAATTTCTTAGTGTACAGTAAAATAGTTAAATCTCAATAAGATGCGCGGGTGTCACATAATATATCGAATTATGAATTTTGCGTGAGTAATTATCTTTCAGCGCCCATACTCTTGCTTTGGCATATATTTAACTTGTTTTAAAACTAAAGCGGATTAGTTCAGAAAAAAATTCTCTTACTTTAATAAAACTTTATAATATTTTTTAAATTAAATCTAAAAATATGTTAAACAATGAAAATGACGGATTAAAATATGTCTGCTTCTATAAGGGAGAAATAAAGAGCTACAAATATTCGAACCTTGGGTCGGAAAAAAATTCTCTTTATTTTTTTGTCTTTGTCTTTGTCTTCGTTTTTTATTTATTCTTTTTACTTAAGGGCTTTAATCAAACAGAATGTTTGTATAAATAACACTTAAATTACCTTATTTTTTAATAAAAAGTTAATTACCGTTAAAAATATTGGTAAATAATATTTTTAAATCCCAAAAATTTTTTTATTGATACCAATGCATGGGAGATTATGAAATTTTATTGCCTGGGGTGTTATGTTATCAAATTGCTAGTTTATTAAAATATTTGATTAAATCGCATCCCATATTGGCTTTAAGTGCACTTGCTTATAATATTTATATAAATTAATACCTTCTCTATTTTTTGATATTACAAATATCCCCAATACTCTTTTGCGTATTCTCAAGCATACTACAGGCAAGAAATATATGACCATATCTTTAATGCAGAAATTAAAATTCAGATTTAGAATATATTCTTCAAAATTTCGTTAACTTGAAATTACAAAATAGCATCGTAAAGGGTAAAAAATTAGGAGCATTTACTTGCTTAAGTCCTTTTATTTTTGTTGAGGGTACACACCGACATAATTCCAGTCAATCGTTAATTAAAATCCTGAGAAACAAAATATCGCAATTTCTTAACAGAAATAACTATTTTGGTGAAAGTAGTTTATAAGATCCGATAGAATGAGCAGCTCTAAGCAGTTTAATTTATCATATGTCGGCAATGTATCAAATTATTTATATGAAAATATTTAAATTCAAAATTTTAGAAGGATAAATGTTAAAAGACATGCCGTTTTATATAATTATAATTTTGGTCTCTCGTTCTATACCCCAACTGTTTGATAGGAAGGGGTAAGCTCATATTTAAAAAATATAGTTTTAATTTTTATAATATTAACCCTTAACATTTATAAAAAGGCACATTTCTATAAAATTAACCTAGCTATCTTGCAATGGCAAGACACCTCAATTGATCGCATGAAAAAAGCTTCCTCATCAGAATGGATACTTAGCGCCTGCGAATAAGTCCTGCCATAATGGCCCAACCAATATATAATAAAGAATCATTATATTTTCATTTATTTAAATTAAATAGGAATTGAAAAATTATATTTTTTTAAAACGGTGCATGTTAATCGCTTTACGCTTTATTTATAGTTCATCCTTCAATTTATGAAACAAATTAATTCTTTTAATTTACCTTAATCTTTAAATTTATAGGGTTCGCGATAAAAATTTTATAAATAGACATGTGTGGGCGATTTTTGTTATTTTCTTTTTATTTCTTACCCCTAATTATCTTGTTCACAAGCTAAAACAACTCATGTGTATCGAGGAATACAATAAAATAATATTCAGCTTAATCATCGGATGGCCCTTAAATAAATAAAATTGCTGATTAATATAAAACGGGAGGCTAACTTACAAGGGTAGGTAATGGCTTAAAAACACATATTTTTATTGTTTATTCCCCCAGCTTATTTGTGCATCATTCTCAGTCCCTGTTTCGCCTTTTAAGAAAAAAAAAATTTTTAAGCAATATTTGGTCGTCTCAATTGAGAGAGCTTATATGCAGAATACGCATCATATTATTAATAATATTTTTAATTTACCAGTTTATATCTGTAACTTAAGCTTCTCCCCTTGATATAATTTACATGTAAAGACAAGGAAATAGTTATTTATAAATAATATAAGTATTTAAAAAAAAATTGGTATATTTCAGACCTATGTCGTTTTAGAAAATCTGATAATTTAAATCGTGCTTAATGTTTCTTGAAAGTAGGATAGTAAGTTAAAAATAACCTGATCGCTATCATATTAGCCATCATCAGTTTTCTTTAGCTCAATATGTTATGAGGGCAACAATACAAATAATGAACTTTGCGCCCTAATCTATACTGAGACACAAGTTACAATTTGGGGGGTGATAAACTATATCACAATTTTATTGACTCTACTAAAGGGTTCCACAATATCTAAGATTTTACAAGTTTAAAACAAAAATTACATTGTCGAATATCCATTTTCACCTCTTCCATTATGCTATCCATTTAAAATTCACATAAAATAATCAGATAGGATAATATTCGCTTTTAAGGATGGTTAAAATTGCCTAATATGGATTGTAGCCTAGAAGTTACTACTTCATGGCTTTTCGGGCTAAGTTAGAACTTTCTGACAAAAAATTTGAATATGCCCCTGTCATAATCTTTTATGTTATTTATTTACAATTCAATAAATGAATTTTTTGAGTTTTATAAAATTTAATGAAAAATAAGATTCGTGTCCCAAAAAAATATTTCTATTATGACAAAAAATTAATCTCAATGACCTATTCTAAAATCATTCTTATAGGTGATAAAAAAACCAATAACAGCATATTTTTTCAGCTTCTCCTGATCCTCAATTTTTTTTAAATTTTTTTATACAAATGTCAAAGTGTGCGTAGTAAATTTCCTCAAGTGGGAATAAAGATTTAATAATAAAATAAAAACGAAATAAGAAAAATTATTCTTTGTCTTGCTTCTATCTATGAGTTTGTCAAAAAATGAGGAGCGAAACTTTTAAAAATCTCATTTGCACAATTCCAATAAAAAAAGAATTTGTTGTTGTTCTGGCTACAAGTATTTAAAAAGTTACATTGGAGGTTAGTCCGATAACTATTAACCTGTTCTCAATGAACGAAACTCTTTTATTTCATAAATCGAATGTATTGCTACTTCTACTAATGCAGATTAGGGGGCTCAATGATAGGGCCTACTTTTTCAGTATCATCCTTTAACTTCATGAAATTTTAGAATAGCACTAACGCTAGATATACAACTTCGGCAAAATAGGTTTTTACAAGCCAATTAAGGCTCAAAGAAATTCGAACTAATATTTATAGGGTCTTTATGAGAGAGTTAAGGGAATTTTAAAGTATTATACAACGACAGATATTATTATAAATCTGACAACACCTTTTCACATGTCACATTTTTACTGTTTCATATTATTGGACTAATTTCGAACATATTTATTTTTTTTAAATATTTTAAATAATATTATCGCGTCAACGGAGTAGGTATATAAATATATATTAATAATTTAAAGTGTCAAGTTTGTTAGTACTTTCTTTATAAGTTTTGATTATCGTACAACATTTACATGATATTTACTAAAATTAAGTCAAAAAAAAATTTAATTTTCTTTTCCAATTATACATAATTTAATCTCTTAATTAAAATCCTAATACATATTAAAATAACTAAATTTTCGTGAAAATGACTCCATTCTTGTTTTCACCGGGATGCTTTTTTTCCAATCTAGAGTCGTGGAATCGTTTGAAACAAAGGTGTAAATGGAATAGATGGTTCTGCGTGCCCGGTATTTACTACTACTTTTATCCGATCTTTTTCAATTAAAAATATATCAAATTAAATTCACAATCTTAATGAATAATAGAAATATATAATTTCTTGGTTATAAAAGAGGAGAATTAGCTAAGTTATTTTCGTTAATTTGTCATATGCCAACGGCTTAATTGCTGTTAAATCGCAATCAATTCAACTTCCCATAATAATTTTTTCTCATGCAGAATATATTCGATTATGAAATTTCTTGGAGTTTTGTTTTGAGGAAAAGAAGGAAACATTATAATTTTGCCAATAATAACATCCTAGGTTAAGAAAAATTAAAAATCTTATTTATACTCATTTTCTAATTTAAATTTTAGATCATTTAAATAATACTTGCTTTCTTGACAGTTAGAAGATGGGCCTATTTGATTAATGAAGTACTAGCATCTTAATTTAGTCGACAACGCATTTTACTTAGGTTTAAAAATCTATATTCTCAACTAATATTTGTTGTGCACCAAACTCCCACGTAGAAGCATTTATATACTATCGCAATTTAAAATTAATAAATTACCTATATTAGGTATTTTATAGTGTAACGAAGTCCACAAATCTTTAATTATTACCTGATTTTAAGTTATTTCCAAATTAATTGCTCCTTTTTTAACAATGAAATAATTCAGAAAACATTGGGATCGCGGACTATATAGATACATTGTTCTTTTGAATATGTTATCAAAAAACGTTTCTTCCATAAGGAATTTATAAATTATAAGGGTCTTCGATGCTCCTCCCTTTTTCTCCCATCTACATCCTCATCATATTTTTCAGCTTCTTCATTTTACTCGAATCTAACTATTACTATGCTGTTTTGCAGCGAGCGTTTTTATAGTTATATGCTATGTTTTTACAACGGGTTGACATTAAGCCTAAATGTTTCTTTGTTAATGTTTTTCTGAGATTATCCTTTAGAGTTAGTTGAATAATACCGCAAAATTAGTTTACATGCTGATATATGTTATCAATTAATTTAAATTAGAAAACTCAAGGCTCAAAATTTTATATTTTTTTTCACATAAAAATAACTAAATTTTTCTAGAAACTTTATTATTTATATCTTTTTATGTAAAATAATGAGAAACATTCTAAATAGAGCGAATAAAGATATCATTTTATTATTATCCATTTGTAAAATTTTAAATTGGCCGTTAAAAGTTTGTTTAGCTGAGGTTTATCACCTTTATTTTTATTAAAATATCTTTTTGATGTATTTTTATAGTGATGGCATCATTTTGCATACGCTAATTTAAAGTACCTAGCAAAATCTCTCTTTTGATCAGATGTAATCGTCGAAACAATAAATGATATCTTTCAAGGCGCATCCGACTGTTATCTAGTTTGAGGATTATCTGAGATATAACTTAACGTGGCTGGGGAGGAAGATTATTTTATTGTTTCCTTGACTGTAATATTGTCATACAAATTTTTTTTAACTTTATTTAATGAATTTTCCGAAGATGTACTATTTCTATTGTTATTATACAATATACTTAATAGTTTCATAACGCAGAATAATATAATTTGATGTATCAGAATTCAGTTTTGAAAATGAAGATTTTGTGGATTATTATTTGTCTTTATTTTGAATGTCCATAAAAAAAATCCCTAAGAATTGAAATATAAATTAAACTAAGCAAGAATAAATGGTAATTTAATTATATATTACAAAGATATTACTAAATATAAATAGTCATAAGTATATAAAAATATTTTAATTAAGCTTTCACCTCATGTTTTAAGCACAGAGGCCATACCTTGAGCTTGGAAATTAAATAAAAATGATATAAGTTTAGAATGAGTTTTATATTTGTAATCGAATATTATAGAAGTTATATGAGGGGAATAACATTAAAAACTATACCTTTCTCTATTTTTCATTCAACGAAAATATATTATCTCCAACGGGGAAAATTTGAAAATTAGGAAATCAGCTAAAAAAATTAATAAGAAATTATCATAATTGTCCGAAATCATAAAAACAATTGCCTTATAAAAATATTATATTTCTTAGGGTAGATATATCTCATTAAGTTACGCAGAAACCCCCTCCAGTCAAATATTCTTTAATAATACGATATTATTAAGTAAAAAGCAATTTCCCCAAATGAGACTAAGTGGCAGATTTCATCTATTGTTAATATTATAATTCTTTGACTTTGGAAAATAGCCAGAGTATTAAAAGAATGTAAGGTCCATAGTAGCCGTTTTTAATTTTTAATTCAGTCAAGATTATGTATGTTAATCTTAAAAAATTATCATTCGTATTCATTTAGAGAAATTCTCCTTGATTTTAGAAATATATATTTTAATAAATAAGTTTATATTTAATGCAATACATTCTTTTTAAATACGATACCGGGGTTAACTTCTGTCATGCCAGAATCCTGATTACTTGTAGCAAAGCGTGAAAGTTTTTTTCGATATCCAGACAAATAGCTAGAATTCCCAGCTCTTTATTCTGCTTTTGATATTCAACGCGTTTATTGATTCGATGCTTTTAGTGGCCTTTATACGTTAGAATAGATTAAGATTTTTTTTATCTCTATGTTATTAATTTTTTTCAAATATAGAAATTCTGGTTTGGCACTGGATAATTGAGGATTTCATTGTAGATATAATATTTGTGCGTTTTAAATAAAAAAATAATATTTTTTTAAAGGCATTATAGTAGTTTATTGATAATAAAAAGCCAACAAAGCGGTTGTTAGACCTATACCTTTGTATTACAAAAATATTGATATCTGCATTGAGAAGTTGACTGTGAGGATTTTTCAAAGTATCAGAGTCTGAATTCATATTTTAAATGCGACACAACCCATTATTTAATAAATTTTCATATGATATTATATAATTTTGTCTTTTAATGTTTTTTGTATTTTTAGATGTTTAAGACTATATTTTTACGGATTCACAAAAAATTTTAGCCTTAAAAATTTCAAAACTTACATAGTCTTGACTATAAATCATATCTATCTTGACATTTACAAAAGATTTATTTCACGATAGCATTGTAAATATGTTTAAAAAAATTGTTTTTATCGTTTGATTTAAAAAGTACCTACGTATGACTAAAATAAGGGATGGAGAAGTAAGGATAATGCATAACTAGAATAAATATCTTTATACTATGATTAAATAGCTACGTGCGACTACTAAAAAATTAAATATGATACAAATTTATGCTGTGTGTTCAATCTTATACATTTATGTATAAATACTAAATAAATTTGAATATATTATTATCCAGTAAATTTTATACAATATGATATTGTGTTATAAGAAGTATTTTACAAAAATATTTAATTTAATATCTTTGAATATCTCATGTTCATGATATAAAATATTCGACTTTTAATACACTACAGAATTTTTTTAATAATTTAACACTCAAATCTTTACTATATTTAAAATCTTTTTTTTTGTGTAAAAGGAAATGAGGTATTCAAAATAGGTCAGGCATATAGAACATATAAATATAGTTGATATTAAAAAAATTAGAAAAGTTCTATTAATATTACATTCGTCTTTGCTCTGGCTGAATAATTGAACGCACGAGCTTTTAATAAACAATTATATTATAATATTCAATAGGAGGTGCAGTTTATATAATGCAACGCAATAATACAAATAAATGATAAATTTTCCGTTACAACATGCTCTTTAATGTACATCTATGAGACACCTTCATTTTTCCGAGTACACTGTAAATTAAAACTTATTGCATCAATTAAAATTTCGTTTTTTTACATTGATCGTATTTAAAATGTGGAAGTCTTTATGGAATCCCTGTGTATGAAGTATTTTCAGCAACACTTTCAATAAATTAATATTATGAACCTTTTATAATTAAAACTATCGTTATTTAAAATAGTTAATATTTAAAAATTTTGAAATATTCAATTTTTAATTTTCGACTAAAATATAGTTCTAGTAAATAAAATCGATTTATCCTGTATTAATATTTATAATAAGATTATATTGTTTCATTTAATTGCAACAAATATTGAGGTCAAGGCACCAAACTAATAAATATTTATATTTTATGCCTACAGTTTTGTAAAATCTTGATTGTGTACTGAGTATCTAAAAGTTGTGTAGAATCAATTATAGACTCAAGGAAATAAATATACGATCTCTAATTTTCCGCTTATTAAATTAGAAAGAAAATTAACGGTAGCGTGAGGATATCCCATACCAAATATGACAGCAATCTCTTCTCCTTATTTCTATTTTAATATTTAATACATTAATTCTCAAAAAATTTTCATAAAATCGATTCTACGATAGTGTGGGATACTGTGTAATATTAAATACGCAATTAACCCGAGAAAACTAAATAAAAAAATGAAGGCTTTACATATTTTAACAACTTTTGCTATACAGATTATATATATATTTCTGTTTTTATTGACTATTTTCTAGATATATCTGCCTGTAAAACGAATCCATGTCAAAACAGTAGGAAATTCATTGTTTATTTTATTATTTATGTACATTATAGGGAACAACTAACAATTTTTTTTGTCAATGTAATTCTGAAACTTACGGGAAAAATTGTGAGAATCACATTTGCAAAGACAGCTGTAACTATAATAATTGTACAATACCATTAAAATGTAAAATTAAAAATTGTATAAATGAAAATAAAATAGCTTGCAAAAATTTCCTATGTCAAAGCCCGGATTGCAAATACGGAAGCAAATAATTTATAGAATAATTGATAGGTTGTATATTCCAAGACAGAGTTAAAAATTGTGTTTGTGATGATAAAATATTTTCAAAAGATAATTGTAAATACAAATGCAACAATTCCTGTGTTAATGGAATATGTAGCGTGCAAAATGTATTTCATTTATATAATAGATGCAGTATGAACTTTTATGTGTCTGTAAAAAGGGATACCACGGTTTATGGTGTGAGAAATTAAGTATACCAATATAAAATATATGCTTAGAAAATGAAATAAAATCTTTAAAGGCAAATAATACAATTTCTCTTTTGGTTGTCTTAATTGGGATTGGATTTATAGCATTAACTTTACTTGTTATCATTTATATTGCTGTTATTGACAAATATTTTTGTGATTTTAACAGTAAAGGTTCGTAATTCTTAGTATAAATAATATTAGAACAATTGTTGTCTTTTAAAAATCCTAAAAAAAACGAACAGAATTTATCAAGTTTAACATGCGTGAATCATTCTTTTCTCAACAGAAACAATGGTACATATATATACTATATTATTTAGCAATTTTCAGTAATTACGACAAAATTGAATATTTTGGTATATCTATTAAATATCATTTGTAAGATGAGGACTTAGATGGACAAAATATTCACTATTTATATAATGCAAACAATATAATCCACGGCACTCCTGAATGTCATAACCAACCTACCCCAAGTACAGACTTTAATAATTCAGACAATATATATAAAATGTTATGTAATACGAAAAAATTGTATTTTAGCAAATAATTTCCCAACAAATAATATTTATTCAAATGCCTTTATGACCAAAAATAAAAGATCTATTAGAAGAACAGTATTGAATTCAAATAATGTATTTTTGAGAATATAGATTCAGGAGAAAATTAATGAAAATAAAATATCCTGTTGTTCTGAGTATGTTTATGAAATTGATACGTGCAAATACGTTAAGAAAGGTTGATTTTTTTAATTCTATTTCAGTTAGTTATAATCCAACGTATGATAATTAAAATCGATAAAAAATATATTAAAAATGATCCATAAAAAAATTATTAATCCATTTATTAAATATTTTATTTTTATAATATTTATCTCTTGCATATTAGCCATGTTTCTATATTAAATTTTAAGAAAGCTTCTATTAATTTTCATTTTTTTATCCTTATTTGAACTTCTATATGTTTATTAAAAAAGCATTTAATTATTATTTATTATATACTTTGGGTTTTAACTACAACAAACAGAGACACTACTAAATAAAAAATATTCCTCTATTACTTTATCATTAAATGAATTGTAAAATCTTGATTGTCTTTTTTTGAGACAAGCTTTAAGGTTTCCTTATTATCATCAGTTTGATGACCGATAGGCACTATTGCGAATAAATATATCTTTGTGAGCATGTAATTAACTAAACATTGCATCGAGCTCTCCACGGGATCTTTTAAATCACCTAGAGAAGATAACTGTTAATTTCTTTGTACAAATGAAAGGATTGTAAAAAAAAATTCGGACAGGAGCCCAAAAAGTATGACATCGTAATAAATGGTTCTTTACAAGTTGTTCCATTATCAAAATCGTATTAAGTAATTATATTTTTTTTGCGCATTTTGTTATCTAAACGTTAAAATAAAATTTTAATAAAATTATAAATTGTAAAATAAAAGATAGCAAAGGAACACGAATGCGTCTTGCCACACTAGTTCTTTCCTCGCGGATCGTACCATAAAGAGCTTTGGTTTCCGTATAAAAATTATATTATGATGTAAAAGGCATCACTTCATATTACGTTTAGACTGCCACTTATCGTTTGAGATAGTCGTAAATTTCTTAACTAGGTGGATGTCATGGAAAAATGGTATTATTTACTGAACTAGAACCCCCTTAAAATTTATTCTTAATTTTTGCTGTTTTTTCAAATATATCAACACACATATCTCAACTGCAGTCTTTCAGATCCTGGTTTCCCACTTCGATGTTAAACCATAATAACAAAAATTAACTAATAAGAAGCCAGAATTTAAGACCAAGAGTTTATTTACAAATAAATGGCATCGCTCGGTTTCGAAACATGAACCTTTACCGTAGCCTAACATTGTCAGCATCTACCGCTCGAAGCCATTATAAGAAATAATAAATAAAATTACCGAACCTCTTAGAATACTAGTAATTTATTTCTTATTGTTTGAATCGATAATCTTAGATAAAAATTATTATTGACCAATTTTCAATCAAATTATTATTTTTTTTATAATGTTAGCTTAGTAATTTCAGTTTCCATTGGGTTTAAATTGTCTAGAGTTATCGAATTAATTGATGGGCAGATCTCCAACTGATGTCTTATTGAGACAGTGATGACAATTCTACAGCTATAGAAGAAACATTTTTAAAATAAGGAGAAAAATCAACAAGGATTTACACATCTAATCAAAGGGAGGAAAATAATAATATATTTCCCATAAAATATATAATTTTTAGACATAATATATTATGTTAATTACTATAGTAATGGGGAAATAATTTGTAGATGAATAGTTCAATGTATTTTTGAATCAATTTTTTTTTACATAAAATTGATTATAAGCTTAATATTAATATTTTAAAAGAGGTATACTTTATGCTCATTTTAAAGTTGTTTAATCTTTTTAAAAAAAAATCTTCAACAATATTTACTGTCATTGCTTATCGTTTTTTTCTTTCAATTGTCAGAATTATGCCTTATGTGTCTCTTTCAATAGAGGTTTATCGTTCTCATACAGGACAAAAACTAATTGTCGAATAGGAGCCACTGTCAAAACTCTCATTTATTGTTTAGGAAGACGTACCAATCCGAATCTTATTTCCCATCTATCTTTTATACACACTGTATTATGTGTCTTAGCTAAGTTAGTGGGCCCTGAGGTATCTTTTTTTATACTGCTCTTTAGCGATTGGATATCTATTATCCAGATACTCTTTATTTTCTAAATTCTTTCAACCATAGGCAAAAGATAAAAAGCGATAGCTAGCAATATTTTAATAATTTAAGTAAGTTGGCTATGAAATAAAATTGTTTGAACATTTTTAATAGATGTTAGAATTTTTGGCAGTGTTTTATTGCCTGTCAATGATCTAATTCTATAATTTTGTTGATATTTCGAATAACGTAGGTTACTTCCTATAAAATTTAAATTTTTTTAATGTTTAATTTTTATAACCCATGATTGTACACCTTGTCAGTTTCAAAGATGAATATCGATAGAATAAAAAATATTTAAATTTGCGTAAAAAGCATGATTATTTAGAAAAAACTTACTCAATTATATTTCTTAATAAAACACTTAATACCGTACAATCTTTAAACAAAGCACACCGTCTACTCAAAGAATTTTAATTTTTTTTACAAACGAGCCACCTATGCCTACTGATACTTAATTAATTTAAATTTATCTTGAGTTATTTGATTATATTTGGAACAAAAATTGTCTTTAAACATAAAAAAAGTCTATTGAGTTAAAAACTATATCAAAAACTAAAAAAATAATACAATGAAGCCAATCAATAAATGTGTTTGCAGAAGAGGGGAATTTTTAAATGATATTGTAACTTTATTAGATATTTATTCCAATTTTATTTCCTTCAAAAAATGTGAAATATAATATTTTTAACATAATAAAAAACAATCTATTGATAGCATTATGAGATAAGTGAGAACCGTTTTAACATTACTCTCAACTCAATCTACCCAAAAAATTTATAACTCCAAATTAAACTAAGTTATAATAATGCTTCATGTTAAAACTTATTTTTAATTTTTTTCTTGCAATTTTAATTTTTTTATTAACATTTTTCCCCATCTTTGATTTAAAAAGCATAATTATCACGCAGTTCACATACTTCTACTTTAAAATTAAAAAAACATCACAGGAGAAGATGTTTTATCTTCGAGCATTAAATTGAAACTTATATGAAAACGTGACAAACTACATGCCCAAGAGAAAGATACATATATGAAAAAATTTTATACACCTAAAGATGATGTAATTTGTGGAATAAAAAAAAATTATACAAAATAAAGAAAATCTAAACGAGTAAATCAACGATTAAAAAAAGAGTGAGAAGGCTACAGATACTCATAAAATCTTAATTGAAAAACTCATTACTATGTTACTGAAGCTTGTATTTAAAAAAATGCCGATTTAAAGCCTTTTCTCAAAGAAAATCGCCCTCAATATTGCATAGGGCATAAAACATATTAATTTTTCAGATGTGACATAGGAGAGAGAAGTTCAAAATTTATAACATTATAAAATTTCAGACTATTAAGAGCAACAAAACTCTGTCTGCTAATGAAGATATTAAAAACTTAAGTAAGGTTGAAGAAAATATTGAAAAAATATTATTCAGAAAATATATTTAATGCTTAGGAAACTGAGCTTTTACTCAATAAATTTCCTTAAAAATTATTTATCACAAAAAATAACTGCTTTAAACCTATAAAAAGAGAATAAAGCAGGGACTAACAATTCTTCTATGTAGTTTAATAATCGATGCAAAAATATAACCTTTAGTTATCGGATAAAGGTAGAAATCCCAATTTGGAAATTGTTTAATTGGATTAACGATAGGAAAAATCTAGTTGGGGGAATCCTATAATTTTTTAATTATTTGCATTCAGATATTAATGTTTACTTTCCAAAAAATAATAGAAAATGTTCGCTTTTAATCGCTAAGGCAACTTTGCATATCAATAAGAACATGTTAAAACTTGAACAAGAAGATCTTTATTAAAATCTTCCAGCCATTTTAAAACCACGTAACCAGTGAAATATAGCAGCTTTGCAAATATATTTAAAAAACATGCTTCTCTATTAATTGTGCATAAAATATTAGATTAAACATTAAGATAAATTACATATATTCCATTTGCTAAACTATCATTTGGATAAATATATCCTTGACAAATTTTTGTAAAGAAAACAATTTAGACGTAGTTTAAAGCAAAGAGTTTATGAAAATCTAAAACTTTATTTCCGTTTTGTAAGATGAAATATTTATATACACCATGATTTAGCAAATAATAAAAATATTTTAGATGAAAGTAAATAAATAAGCAATATAGATAATGTGGTACCACTTCGCAGTAAACTCTACAATAAGATGGGGAAAAGTACGAAACTTGAATGTTTAATGCCCCATGACATTCTTTTCTGTATCATGTCGCTACCTTGCCATAAATTACTTTGATCTCATATTAAATATTACTAAATCTCATTTAAGGATATAATAAGCATCTAGAAATATTATTTCTAGTACACCTCTAAACGTTTGGCGTGACCCAAAAAACTTTAACTTCGCTTATGTCCCGAAAATCTATAATACAAACTGTGGTACTAAACGCCTTAAATTAATTATTCAATTTTACAAGTTTCTTAGGTATGGAAATATTTATAACCCTACTGCAGTTACTTCTAACTATCTACAATTGTCTTATACTGTTCCCTGACATGACGTAACCTCAACTGAGACGATATCGGTTATTGTTGTGAAAAAGTATAGCTTTGGGAAGACTCGAACCAATGATGTTCGATTTTTTAGATGCGCTGTAGACAATTGGGTAACTATGATTCTTAAAGTGATGAGGAAAGCTGTTATATTTACCGATACAAAAAATTATGAAAATAAAAATATTTGATTGGAAGATCACAATTTATCAAATAATGCTTTCCCTAAGACCTTAAAGAATAGATAAAACGTGATTGAAATAAGAGCCAAGAAAATTAAAACTTTCCCATACTAGCAAAATGATAATACTCTTGACAATTTTATATTACTTTTCTAAATGGAATAAAATAAATATTTATATTCTACTTTTAAAAATTATTTTAAGATCGTAAATAAAAAAATATCTTCAATCTCAATCTGGGCGAATTTTTTTTTACTTCCCACAAATTTTTCGCCACCATCCTTTAACGTTGTTGTAGGGAAATGAGTTTTTATTGAAGTTTTAATATATTATTTAAAAAAAAATTTAAATTAGAGATAAAAAAAAATGGATACCAAAGAATATTCAAAATATCTCCAAAAGTGATTTAAAACTATCTCCATCAGAGGTTTTGTTTTATTTAAAATTAAAATTTCGTAAAAATTCATCAATTAATTTATCTAAAAATTAAGACGCAAAAATTGAATTCGACATTACTATTTTTACACATCCTAAAATGTATAAAAAAAGATGAATTCTTCATCATGGTAATATTCGAATGCAATTTTTTCGATGCCGATTTAATAAAAAAAAAACTGACCATTTAAAAAAAAAATCAGTGGGAGATTTGACTTGCATCTCAAATTAGGAAAAAATGAATAAAAATAGCTTATCTCTTTCCGCTTTCGAAGTTTCCTTGATATTTATGTCATTACGCCAACTATTAAAAGTGATGAAAATTTTTAGGGCTGGCATGGTTCTTATAAGTATGTTTATCCCACTTACCTAAGGAGAAATAAACATAAATAATTTGTGTTTGCTTATGATAATTTTTCTTGCATTTTTTTATTTGAGACGCTACAAACATATTTGAGCTATTGGCTGTGTTTGAAAATATATATTAAATGAAAATTATCAAAAAGAATCAACGATTAAATTTGTTTCAAAATATTTAGGGAGATAACCTAAATTATGTGAGCCATCGCTGAACTGCCCCATTTATAGATTCTGATATTTTATTTTATTAAACATTAAATGTGATTATTTTATCAATACGTTGAAAGAAATATACACTCTAAATAGAGTCGATATTTAAACTATTTTTTTTTGTGTGTCGCTTGTTTAGAAATTATAATAAATACTACAAAAATATCTAGTCTTTTGGATTTAAACATTTATATTAACTCAGTGTCGAAATAAATCAGATTTTAACCAAGTTAAGAAGTTTAAGAATTTCATTTGATTTTCATCTTAGATCAAAAACTTTAGCTAAATCTCGAGACATATTTTGAGAAATTGAAATAATTAAAATGCAGCTCTGACATTAAAAAAAGTAAATGAAAAATTTTCTTTGTATACCATAAATATCTTATCGAACGATATTGACGAAAATTATGTTTTATTGAATATATTCTCTACATCTCTTATCCTTTCTTTGAAGGACTACAAAACTATTTTCTCCCTTGTATATAATTATCAACGAAACAACCGCCTTCGTTTCTAGCCTTAATAGTTTTATCCCGGCTATCAATTAAAAAATGGAGCCTAACTCTATTATTTCGATCATTCAAAATTATGATTTTTGACTAATACGTGGAATATGTTCAGTTTTAGACACTCTCCTAGAAGGAATCTCTACATATTTTATCGATCAATAATTTAAAAAAACTTTTTAATGCGTTTACATTAAGCATTACAAACCTTAATATATACCTTTTTATACATTAATATGTTTATAGTTAGGGTTTTCTTTAATTTAATCCTATTTTTTTCACCCTTTAGTAATCCGTTTGTAAGATAAATGAAATAATAAAACAGTTACGATTTCTTATTTTTGAAAAAAAAATTATTACTGTATTTAAAATTTTTATTATTCGATTATAATGTAAAAACATAAAATCTTACTGTTAAAATATATTGAGTCTTTTTATTTTTAACACGTAGACCCTCTTACATTTTATATTATTAATACAGTTATTCCTCTGTCATAATAAAAACAGTTTAAAATTTTTTTTCCTGTTGGAATTGTTTTAAATTACGGAAAATACTTAAGTTGGATGGAAATAGAAGAATTTAGCTTGTGGTATAATTCTATGAATTAAAAAATATAAGTCACATTTTATTAATCAGTTTATTTAGCACACCATATGGCGCAAGAAATATTTTTTTAAACGAGCTTTTACTACGGAAATTATATAAGTCAAAGATATAGTTTTTGATTTGTCAAATGGAACTATCAAATTAAACAATATATTTATACACCACTGTAATATATTATAACCCTCTTAGTTTTTTAACTTTAACATAAAATTAAAAACTAATTTTTGTATGAAGTATATAGATGAGGCCAATGGAAACATATTATAAAATCAATTAAAATTTTCGAATGAAATTACGAACTCGTACATAATTTTGATAAATTTTCACATCCGATGTATTGATAATTCAAACTTAATAGTTAAGTTTAGACATTATAAAAAAAATATGATAGGCGGTTTAATAAATATAAACAAATGAAAACTGAGAAAACTAGATTTTACTAATCATAAAAGTTTGAAGAAAAGAACATTTGAAATTAGTTGTTTAAAATATTTGTTACAACAAGGTGCCATGAGTTTACAATAATTTTAATTAACTGCACTGCACATCAGAATATACGTAATGAGCTTTTTTACTACTGATATTAAAAAGCTTAGCATGGCCATTGTAAGTTTGTGAGGGTGTTTCATCCTGAAATTTCTGCCCTTGATTGTTTTGGTTGTTGTAAGAAACAATAATTACTATTAAAAATGAGAAACCTAAAAAATTTATTGTTTGATTAATAAATTTAAGTTTGAACAAAGCTGAGAGGTGGGAATCTTTTCCTATCTTACTAGGAAAGGTTTTCTAACTGCGAAATGCCTCTATTTTTATTAAATATTATAAAACTGTTTCACAATATTTATCCTCTTTTTTTGCCAAAATTATCATCTAAATAATAAATCAAAAATATTTTATTTAAAAATTTTCGATTGTAAAATAAATGACGGAAAGAGAATACCCATAAAATATCCGCAAATATCAGAAAATAACACTCTTAAAGAGCCCATCAAGATTAAACTATCATGATAAATTTTATAATTTCACAATTAAAAATAGTGAAAATATTGAGATTTTTTTGATGGTCAGAATATCAAAAAGCTTAGGATTACATAATTCGAGTTTTAAGTTCCCCGATCAGATTTTGAAGATTTTATTTTAATTAATTATATTAGATATGTGTTCTTTTAGGTTTCGATAAAGTTTCTTTGTAGAATTGCATTGAAAAGGTTAATAAAAATGTACGAATATTTTTTTTATCAGGACTCAACATAAGCTCAATAAATTTATTTTGTTTACGGTTTATTTATTTTTTCTACTTCAATAGTTGGTAAATAAAAAAAATATAAATTAATATTGCATTTAAAAGATTTTTGGGTTTTTTTCGGATTATTTCTACAGTTGTAGTTCCATAACTCTGTATTGTGGCTCAACAAAATTAAATGCATTATGCAACTAAATTTTATTCACTAGAAATAATTATAATAACGTTTATTTTACGTATAAATCATTTTAGCAGAAGGGCACAACCCCATTTTAGCTTTTATTTCAGTATTTTTTAATGTTTATGTGAATATAACATTTGAAATAATTTTCACATTTTTTTTAAAGTTATGGTTGTTAAATTTAATTTTATTAATCAACCACATTTTAAATTAAATATTCCGTTGTATTTTATATTCTAGAGGGAATATTTTCAAATTGATCTAAAATATATTAATTTTGATATATTTTAAAGCAAGAAGCCAAAAAAGTATCATTTAAACGATACAATCAAAAAAATGAATTATAATATTTAATAAATTGAATTTTAAATTGGTACATGGCATTTTTTGATAAAAATATTTTGTTAATTAATTTTTACGCTCCCTTCAGTCGAATGCAACCTCTAAAAATAAAAATGCAACCAATGAAAATATTGACTGTAATAGATGCTTTTCTATTATAAAATATTTATGATTAGACTGTTTTCTTGTTTTTATAAATGTATCATTGCTAGAAAGGGATAATTATATTCTAGGGGATAAAAATATTTTTTTTTATAAAATTTGAAAAATTAGAAAAATTTATTGTCACATTTTATACAAATGATAGGTTTATTTTAATCTTGTAATTTATGCAATTAAATCTTTATAAATTTCTTCTTGAATGCTGTTCAGGCTGTTTATGAATATATTCTTTTTTTCCTCAATTGAAATGAAACAATTTTCTGACGATTTTTCTTTTAAAATTGCCTCAACTTTTTCTACGGTGTCTGCAAGATATTTATCAGTTGTCAATAAAATAGATTTCTTTTATAAATAAAAAAAATACAAATTGATATTGAAGATAACTTTTTAGTGGGCAGTTTATACTTAGAGCGTATTTTAACAACTCAACCAAATTTGAATCATCTTATGATACATCTTAATTGTAAAAAACCTGGAGATGTAAGGAAATATTCTTTTAGCATTATGGATAATTCCAACAATAAATATGATACATAATCCAAATGTAGAGTAATACATATATTTAAGGCTATAATAGTTAGCACTGGCAATAATAATAATACCTAAGAATATTAATCTTGAAATATATTTAGATGGTGCAATATTTGTGCTGAGAAATTTATTTATGATCGATTTTCTATATGATATACGATTGATAACACTCGTGTTTAAAATTTTGTTTAGGGAAATCATTCTAAAATTGGCGATAGATTTCATAAGTGTGATAAGAAATCGGATCAATATTTCGATATCCGGATAAAGCAAATGAGAAGAATTATCTAAAATATATTTTTCAAGGATTACATGAAGATGTTTTTCCTTCAAGTTTTAAGATGATTGGAATCATCCAGTAGACTAAGAACGATTCATAAATTGAGAATGATTTATTTTCTTCCAATTTTTGGCTAAATAAGAAAATTCTTGAAAGGCTTAACCCAATTCTATCTTTTCCTATCATAGAACAAATCATATCAATGCACACATCACTAAATATTTTTGGCCGCAACAAATTCGGATTTTTTGATAAACCATATTGAGTAAAGCATACAATATCAATCAAATCTCTTACGAGTTCTGGCAGATTCTGGATAACAGTTATCGAAGTATTTTTTTTTATTGTGCTACTTAAACTGCGTAAAAAGTTTGCAAGCACTTTCCAAAGTTTTGAATTTATTGAATTCGGCCTATATAAGATTTGTTTAGAGATAGATATTAAGGCGTCAACTGTTTTTTCTAGCAATAAACGATGCTTTTTATTGCCAGAACTCAAAATATTAAACATATTCTCTATAAAATAATTCAATCCTTTAAGTTGAGTAATAGATAGAGTAGATTTGACTGAACAGAACGTGCTTAAAAATAACTTAAATGATTGCTGACATTGAATATCCGCGTCAGATGACTCCTTCATATCCCAATCTGTCTCGCTATCAAATATAAATTTATATATTTTCGAAATGAGAAATAAAAGAATGTTTGGTAACAAAAATTTATTCTGAAGGCTATAGTCGTTTTCTTCAGATAATCTTTTGATCAAAGGTACACAATAAATATCACTCATTTTTACTGTTTTAAACTGATTGTTGTTTTTTTCAATATTTTTAGAGCTCAACGAGAATGATGAAGTGTTTCCAAAATTTTCGCTTACATAGTCGAAGTAATACATTAAAGTTTTAAAATATCTCGTCATCAAAGTTTTGTATTTTTTGATCTCCATCAGGTTTCTTCTATTTTTAATTTCTTCTATTTGATAGGGTATTAATTCATTTAGGATTATCTATAATTTTTGAGATATTAATTACTAGAAATGTTATATTTTTATAGCTTTTTGAATCATTTATTATGCCTAGAATTGCCAATCTAATACAATACTCCACATTATCTTCTTGATTTAAATCTTCAATGTCTGTTAATCCTAGCTTAGATAACGGTATTTCAGAGATAAGCTCACCAGTTATATCTAATACATCTTTCGTTGTTTTATTTAAAGAAAAAATCAATTCACAAAAATCTTTTTCTTTCAGTTTTAAATATTTATCGACGTTTGTTAAGTAAATATCGGATAATAAAGATGGAGCGATTGAGCTAAAAACTTGATATATAAAATATTTTCTATGGAGATCAAAGAAATGATAAAAAGTAAGCTCAATAGCAGTTTTAATAACAATACCACTTTTGGAATATATCCTAATAATTGTTGGTATAATATATGTAAATGCCCGATACGAAAACGTTCGATTCATTTTTATTGACAGGTTGATATATATACTAAGAACAAACCTTACCACTACGTAATTTTGAGAATGTAAAATAAATGAAAAATTCAAAACATCCAAAAAAGGTTTAATTTCTTCAGATGTTCCGAAAAATTCATTCATAGATATTAATATTTTACTTATAATCTAATAGCCATTAATATTGGACTCACCTTTAACCATATAACCAGGCGGTTGCAATCCATAATATAAATGGATTTGCAAACATATGAACTGGATATTTCATTAATGTTAATATCAATGATATTCATAGGAAATTTTTCGCAGGATTTTAACTCATCGAAATACATGTTTCGAAACTACTTGTACAAAATAGAATTCACCTCTTTTTTAGTCATTGTGTATAAATTATAGAAAAAGGATATTTTTTCTAAATTTCCATGGAATAATTGATTTAACTAATGGATCATTTTAAATTTATACATGTTTGTTAATTTTTTGATATATTTTTGTTGTAGCCATATCGTCAGTCAATTCAATCCTAGGTATATCCGACGCCTTTTGCAAATAAATAGTTCCAATCTCAAAACTCTTACAAAGTACCACATCTGAATGTAAACTTTATTTGAACTTGATTTTCTGTCGTATAAACAAATGCTTTCAACTGGTATTTCTGATAAACCATCAAAAAACGATCGTCCAAGCGTTTGTGTATCCGAAATCGAATTGTTCTTTATTATTGCATTGAATAGTTATTACGCTGTTAATATTAACGAGTTTTTGCTTTTGTTGATATATTAAATCTATTTTCTTAATTAAAGGTTATTTCAAGATTTACTTTTATTGGTGGGATATTCGCGGCTACTAGAAAATTAGACTAAATTGTTATAAAAGAATAATTGCTTCCGATTTGTTTTTGAAAAGAATATTTTTTAAAATACGATAATTTATTCTTCGAACGAAAGGAATTATCTAGGCGTTGTGTAAAAAGGGGATAGTTACAAAATTTATGAGATAGAATATGTTTGGGAAGTCTAATGGTATTATCATTGAATTGTTGATACATATACTATAGCTGTATCCAATCTATAGTTATTCCTAACACATTTACTAGCATATTTAATAGAAAAGTTGCGCAATGATATGGTAGGTAAGTCAAAGATTTAATCAGCAAAGGTAAGCGAGATATTTTATTCTCATATAAAAATATTTAAAATACTTTTGTCATCGGTTTTGAACCACTAAAAATATAAGAAAATAACACAAATGGATCTTCTGTAATAATTGTTCGAAAAACGTGTCGAGCGTACAACGTTGTAACTATAAAATCGAACATGAAAAATAAATAATGATTTATAATTTTTTTTAAATGTGTCGCTCTTGTCATGAAAACATAAAATAAACCAAGCTGATTTTTTATCAAAAAATAAAATATATTTTTCTCTAGAAGGATTTAGAGTTAATCGATACTGCGTGATGTAAACAAATGATAGGGAAATTAGTATTTATAAATATCAACAAAGATAATAAAAAAATATAAGTGGAATATTGCGTTTTTAAAAAAAAACATTGTTTTTGATATTAAGTTTGTAAAATAATGTCTGTTTATAAAGATTTTCATAATCCACCCCATGATGAGATAAAGGAATTTTATAAGAATATATAATAGATTTGATGAAGTCACTGTAGGATAAAAAAAACAAGTAAACTAATTTTTACTGAACTTAAGATCTTCATATAAGATATTTCAATTCCGCTCAAAGAAAAAAATTTTTAAGCATCACAAGTATAATTCTTCCTGCGTTACAATCTATAATTACTTTTGACACATGTTTTAAGAGATCGATAAAAAACGCATCCCAGCAATAAATAAAAATTTGTTTTTCATTATTTAAATTCGAACCTGTGGTGAGTTAATCATACTTGGGAGAAAGCTCCCCTTTATGATTAATTATTGAAATAAACGCATACCCGTGTGTGTATATTAGTTTAGTTTAGTCTTGGGATCATGTCGCTCAGTATAATACGCGGATATTTATTTGTTTCAAGGGCTGAACGATAACATAATAATGCTATATATTAGTTTTCTGTCGTACTAGAAAAAAGTGATTTATTGATTATTTAGAGCATAATGCAATATTTTATTATGTTTTGCTTATTCAAAGACTTTTCAAACGTTTTTTTTGCATGAAAACTCCATTAATTTAAAAAAAAGAATAAATTAGACCATATACTTGAAGCGCAAAATCTTAATTATTTAATGAAAATATTATAAAAATATGCAGCAGAATATAGAAGTAAAATAAGTTGCATTCCATCTCTTCTTAAATATCTCTTTTGTTTGAATGCTAATGTAATTTTCGTGTATGCTTTGATATAACTCTTTATTGCTACAGCGTTCAATCTCAAGAACATTTATCCTTTTATTCAAGGAAGAGTGAAACAGTGAAGCTTATACTTCTACAATATTCTTTTGTTTTTAGGAAACAATAACTTCACATGCGTGCGGTTTTATATATTTTAAGTAATTGAGAATCTTGAAAAATTGAAAATAAAGCTATTAGAGTGGTTTTAGAACTTGTATAGTAGGGATTGTAAAAAAAATATTTTGAAAATTACTGTGAGACAGCCCGGAGTACAGAGATTAGACTATTAATGAGTATGGCATAGAAATATACTCCGTAGTTGATCCCCTTGGATAATGTCGTGTACCAAGTCTTTCCTGGTTGAAGTGTGTAAGATGGACACCCAAGCAATACCACTGAAAGATTTATTTGCTTTATTATTCTATCAGTTAACTTGCGCAATTAAAAAAATGTTAAAATTGTCTTGGATGAAATTATAAGGTTTTACAATTTCTTCAATGGCCAAAAATATATAAATAAATGTTAAGTTGATTAAAATAAACCTAGTTTGAAAGAAATAATCGAAACTAGCTTGTCTTATAATTAATAAAACTAACACATGTAAAAATATTTCTAACGATTTTAATACACAAATTTGGGGAGATTTTTTGAGTAAAAATCCCATTTTCTACATCTTTAAATCAAGATGAGAAGTTTTGGCTTGCTTCTGATAATTAAAAATGGTCTGCCCTATATTCATTTTGTTAAAAGTTAATACTATTTTTTTAATCAATGGGAAACACCGTAACAAATATACAAGACTTAATATAAACTTCCGATTATAAATTATCCAATTTTTAAAATTTCATTTGTTTTCAATTTTTTACTCTTCAAAATATTTGCTTTTTTATATAAAGTTTTTTTTGCGGTGTAAATAAATAAAGTAAGAATGATTGTGGGGGCTTTTTCGGGTTCAACTGTAAAAGGCATTCTTTAAGTAATGTGACAGACTTGAGATCACATAGATACAGAAACTAGGGAGAAGTAGTAAGAGGCATGCAGATAAGCTTACACTGCAAGCCTATACTAAATTTGCACGGTGTCCTCAGAAGCCAAGAATGAGCGTGATATTAAGAATTGCGATATTTGCAGTCCGACTACCGCTGATTCACATAACTAAAGGTTCTTGCTGGCCTTTTCCTATCGTCCACTTAGAGATAAAAAAAACTTTTATTTAAGCAGACCAGTGTGGATTATACTCATCAAAAAGCAGACCAACAGAAAATTTTAACTTAACTTTTAAATAAATTTCTTTTATAAATTAATAATTAAAATAGAAAAATATTCTGACCAACGATAAATACTTTCCTCCCAAAATAAATAAATTATGTTTTATAGATTTTGTTAAAGCTTACTGAAGTTATACTGCGATTTAATATTTAAATGGCACATATATGAAGAGCATTGGTAGAATAAAATAGAAGCAGTATCGGAAATAAATCCATCTTCAATCATTTCTGAATTGATGGACGGAACTTTTGCTAAAATTAAGGAAATTTTAAATTGCCTATATTTCGCTTTGCGTAATATGGAAAATATAAATATGTATCTAAAATAGGCGTGGTGCTCAAGAGTAAATATTTTGCACGATTTGACATTGAGTTTTCTTCAAATTTGGTTCTTTCTTGTAAATTCCCTGACACCAATAATTCAAGATTTATTTCTTCTTCTGAAGTTTTCTGTTCTGTTTCCTCCTCTTTTTCTTCTTTCGGTATTCCAGTTGAAATTAATGTAGAATCAGACCACGATGAATCATCTGCACGACAAGATTGGAGTTCGACACCAACAGAAGGATTTGATGAACTAAAATCCAAACTGGGTAATTTCATCTTATTATAAAATCAATTTAATTCACCCATAATATTGATTTATCTACCAGGGTATATACAAAATATCTAGAATAGAATAAATTTTCAACCCTATACTTAATCGAATATTTTCTTACGTTTTAACATTAAAGAATTTATCGACGATATTTTTACTTTGTAAAAATTTACTCATGAAATTATATGTTTCTTTAGGCCACTTTTCAGCTGCGATCAAAAATCCTATGCCTAAGAGGTATTAAACTTGTAAAATACTCGCAGATTTAACAATACTATCATCCATACCCCGAATCATTTCCCATAAAACACAAAGTGTCAAATTATTAATATATCCGTCTGAACTGGATAAAATTCTAGACAGCGCTAAAACGGGTAAATGAATCAAACTCATAATCTATTTTATAATCTTATATTATTACGAATTTCTCTAAAAATATAAAAATATCCTCAACGATAATTTTTGCTTCAGATAGATTAATATCAATTTGAAGGCTCTTTTTTTGAGAGTAATAAAAATAAAAGTGCATTATTTTTTGATAACTTTGGTAACAAGTTATTCGGACTTGCTCTAAAGACTTTTGGCATATTTTCATGTAATCAATAGAATTTCTGTTTGTTTTGTTAAAAATTGAGTCATAAATAAGTTTTACTATTACTGCCTGCCACTTTTTTAAAGACATGTCTTGTGTTGCCTCAATTTTTTCCCCATACAGACTACTTTTCAAGGTTTTAACTCCAACTTTTTTTCCCTTCTCAGCAATTAGTTTTTTTGAGGTTAATTTAGTATTATTGATAGTAAATTTCATGTAATTTTTCGAGGATGATTGGGATATAAATATTATGATTTCATTGATGATGATAATGCTAGAAAAAATAAGATGACGGATGGTATTGGATTTTTCATAATTAATTATATCTGAAATAGCTTCAATAATTGAGCATCCAAGTCGATAAAAATTTCTCAGAATTTTAGGCATACATGATTTTAAGCACATTAAACAAGAATATTCTGGAGATTCATCCAGTTTAAACATTTGAGGTATGTAACCATTATTGCATTGGTGTATAAAAAAACCGATCTCTGTAAAATATATCATCATGGCTGTTGCATCAATCGACAGGTGGAAAACTCCTTTGAATATTTCTGAAGGTGGAAAATCTCCACATAGTACTAATTCAATCGCGAACTTAAAAATCCCTAAATATTGCATAAATTTTGGAAAATTTTTATTAAAAGCCATGTGTTCTTCAGTTGATGTTTGAGTTTTATCCTCAGCTTTTACTGTTAAATCGGAATTCTTTTCCTTTTTTTTAATTATTCTTTTTAATAAAATGTCTGCCATAAGAACACCTTTTAACGGTTCTAAACTTGAGAAATTACGACTATTAGCAGATTTCGGAATTAATTTAATTGTATTTTGTTCTGGGCGTGCGTCTATGCGATCAATGTTAGCCGGTAGCAATCCTTCTATTAATGGTTGAAGTGCAATTCGACTAGCCAGTTTTTTATATTTCCTGATTAAAAGTCGTAAAATAAACGACATATCTTGAAAATCCTTCTTGCTTTTACACTTTTTAAATATATTAACGTATTCAATCAACGGAAGTAAATATTCCTTGAAAAACAAATCTTTATTATCTTCCGAAAAGTCATCGAATATTGAATTTTTTGTATCGTTTTCGTTTTTACGTTCATATAGGAAGTCAAGCTCATTGCAGATATTAAAAACATTGTGACAAAAGTTCAAATTTTCTTCAGTTGTTTTTATGCGAATTATTTGATGAAATTCTAACCCCGATTCAGTTGGAAATTTGTCAAGAATATTTTTAAAAATATCTGAAAATTTTTTAATCACTTTGGAAGCTGGAATTGAGGTGTTATTTATATCAAGCCTGCGAATGGCACAAAGTGTACACTTATGATTTGAGATAAATGTGAAGAATATATAAAAAAATTCTTTAAAGTCATTAAAATCTACTCCAATGTCTTTTTTATTAATTTCAATAGTAAAGCGTCCTTCATTCGACCAATAATTATTTAACCAGATTTGATCCATGTAGTTTTCTACCTTAAAAAGCAAGCACGTGAGATCAATAATATTTTGATTGTCAGAAAATTCGATTCTTTCATTCAGCACAATACTTATAAAATCGAAAATTGTGCTTTTATTAAAAATTCCAAAATTGTTTAACTCCTGCAACATTTCTGGGATGTAATACCGTTTATTAGAATCTGCCTTTAAATCATAATCAATTAATATTTGTTCTGCACAATAAAATATTTCGATGAATGAAATAAAATCAATGCTATCCGATTCTTCCAGCTTATCGTTGGTAGTCTCCTCTTTCACCGTCTCCTTATCTGGGTTCTCCTCTTGTTTTGAAATAAGCTTATTGTATTTTATTTCCAATGTCTCGATATAATTTACAATTCTTTGAAAATAATTTTTCATATATATAATCACCCATTCAATAAATTCTAGGGTAAGCTTATTAATGCCAATTATAGTTTTTAATACACAATAATCAAAAACGGATGTAAAGCTACCGAAATAAATTTTATTTTTCTGCTCAACTGCTTCTATTTTAGGATACCATACAATAGGAAAACACAGCGCAGTAGAATAAAATGGCAAATAGGATTGTAATAGAGTTCTCCAAAAATTTATATTTTTAACAAGCTTGTCACCAAAATTTTTGCTAGCAAGGAATAAAGTATTTAATATCTTCCCATATACGTCAATGAAATGCCTGACCTAAATTTATTAATATTTATAATAATATGATAAATGTTATGAAATAAATTAGACAAATTTAAGTCATATAATTTATCAACAAGTTCTCTCAAATTCACTTTATAATAAGATAGAAATTATGTGTAAAATTGATTCTCCTTGGTATAATAAAAACATACAAGCAACAGTGAGAGCTCTGATACTCTTTGGCTTTGGCTACGCACCCCTATAAGTCATTGGTGCAATCAATTCGAATAATTTAATTTCGAGTTATTATCATAATATAAAACATAATACAAGCAGAGGAAGCCCTACATAACGGTAACGTTGATAAAAGGCTCAAAAACCCAAAAATTTTAAAACAAGAATTATAAGAAACAAATGTATCGATCGGATTTGAACGCATGTTATTTTTCCTTTTAGAAATAAGCAACTCTAGCGAGACCGTAAGAGGAATCAATTGACATTTTCATTATATAATTTATTGTTAAATGTTGTTCGATATATTTAAAACTAAAATTTTAAACAATTTTAGATCCGGACTGGAAAATGTCTCAAATTAAAATACTCTCTTTATTAATTAAATTAGGTGCGCATTTACAATAAAGAATAATTCTAATATTTTTGGTTGCCACTCCATTTTACGTTTTTTTAAGATAAATAGGCAGTTTTACCAATCGTAATATCCTCTTTAAGTCCCCCTACAAAATATAGTAAGTAATTATATTAATTTAAATTTAGTTCAGAAAAATATTAAATTTTTTTGAAAAAATAATACATTTTTGAGAATGAAATGGGAATAGTATCTCTGCAGCGAGGGGTGTATACCCTATGATAAGGTGAAGATAATAATTTTTACAAAAATATTAGTGATCTGATTGAACGGAATGAATATAAAAATTCCAGACCCTGGAAAATATTTTTTATTTAAGGAATCATAAAAATTAAACTCATCGTGTCGTATTATAGTAATAAAATGAAAAGCGTTAAATTAAAATACATAAAAAAAATGACGGAAATATTATGGCAGCCTATAATTAGAAGAATGCAATAATAATGATATATATTAGCTCAAATTTGAGGGTAGTTCCCTTTTCCATTATTTTTTTAACGTACTTGAGAAAATTATTAGGTTTAGTCACCTTTGGTTTTCAGTTTTTGTTTTAAATACGCCTTTGTGTAAAATTATTCAAGGCCTGAAGTTTCCATAAATTTTAAGAAATATTTGATTAAAAAATATTTATAAAAACCAAGCCTAATTGAAGTATATCATAGTGTTGCAGAAAAGTTTCACATAGCCTGGCGTTTGTATTCGTATTCAGTGTTAACAATTAAACGGAAAATTAATTATTTACTTCCGCTATTATAATATTTTCTGATGAATATTAAAGAATTTTTCGTTTTTATTTATTCCTGTTTCTTAATTTTTTGTCTAAAAAACATAATTAATGAGGAGAATAGAACATATAAGTATAATTAAGATTATTGAGGCTTTTAAAATATTTCATTCAAATTAGTGACCTGGTTAGAGCAATTAAAATTCCTATAAAAATAATGATAGGATATCTGGCTCACCGTAAACATTTTTAGTAACTGATAACTGTTTTTTCAAATATGTAACTTCTTTTTAAATCTTCTGTCAAATTTTCTTCGTTTATTTTTTTATCAAATATATAGGATCTTTTTTTTTTTTGCCACCTTAACTCTTTTAGTTTTGGCCATATGCTTTTATAATTTTCGATAAAATTACAACATATTTTTGCCTGTATCTGACTTATTTTGTTGTCTTCATAAATTTGCATGCTCCTAGAATACCATTGGAAGGAACTCTATTGATTTATCCATGATAAAAACAATAACCTGTTAATTTTAAACCTTTCCCCTATAAACGGATATGTATATTACAATCCTTTTTTTTTAATTCCATTGTGTAATTAACTTATTTTATATAAAATTATTTGTTTTGTACAACAAGTTTACTACTATCTTGATAAAATTTTTATTTGAATATTAAAAGAAAGGATTATGTGTCTAACTATGTAGGTAACAAATCACACGAAAAGATTAAATCATTAACTTATAAATTCTTATCAGAAATACCACCTTACGTTAAAAAAATATGTTATAAGTGGATTGGGTAAAAATTTAGCCCCAATATATTGAGCGGATATTGCTGTGTTTTTTATTTAAATCAATCATTTGAATGTAATAATTAATAAATACTAAATAATGTATTGGAAAGGGAAAATAAAAACGAATTTTTCAACAAATTATTAAAACAACATAAATTTATTTAAATTGCCCATGTTTGTAAGAATATATAATATACATTCAAAACATTTTAAATTAAATTTTAACTCATGTTATAGCTTAATCAGAGAGCGCATTGATGTAATTTATTTATTGCATAATATTATTATATTCAAAAAAGTTTTAACAAACGGCAAAATGAATTCATTTCTTTTTTATGACGTCTTACTATTGCTTCAAACATTGTTCAGTTAAGGTTAAGTGGGGCGAATAATGGGAAAAAAACATAATGAAGGACACCTAATTTATATTAAAAGCCTAATTGCACAGGTTTTGTGTTTTAAAAATTTATTAATTATTATTAAACACTTCGTCATATAGATTTAATTAAAAAGCGATAAAATTCGCTCGATAAAAGCCAACCAACTATCTCCATCAAATTATTTCTTAATTGCTTCAAATATCCTTAATTCACTTATTTTATATTTCTGCTGAAACATTGTACAATATAGAACGTATGAATGGTATTATTTTCTTAGCCTGCTTAATATCTGGGCGCAGCCACAATGTGTTCTAAAAGTACTGCTGAAACCAATTACATCTAAAAAAATAAGCTTGTCATGTTTTACGGATAATAAGAATTTACGTATTGAAACATTTTTCAATTATTTCTTTTTTGAATAGTATGCCTCGACTGTTATCTGAAATCGATTATAAGCAAAATCAAGAGGAAATTACATTTTTTTGAAATCGGGGCTAGTCTCATTTCTTTATTATATTAAAATTCTCTCATATCAACACACTATATTTTTTACAATTTTTTCATTTAAAAACAATTTAACGCATTTATTGTAGAAGTATATACTTTATTCACTGGCACTAACAAATAAAGTTTTGCGTATTTTATAAATTTTAAGAAAAGGAATATTTAAAAAAATATTCGATTTCGCCAAAGAATAGCCTCACGGAAAATACCTGTATGGTTTGTAATGCTCGAATAAATTAGAAGAAGACTTGCGTATCGCTTAGAAAAACGAAACGAACATCTTCAAAAATTGGAAATTGATAAAATGAAATAAATATTAAATTTCTTATTATTTTCATTCATACAAAAATTTTAACTATTTCAATGCTAATATATTACCTGAAGAAATGTAACACATGGCTTGCTTGCGATAAAAAAACTTTCCATTGATTTTGTCGATGCTCCAAAATATTCTATGTCAACAAAACTTATCGAAATTAAATTCAACAATGAACAATAGCCAATATTTGAAAAAGAAGTAGTAATTGATGATGAAATGATTCTTTCTAACGCAACAATCATAATGTATGAAAAATTGCTTTTAATCCAAACGAAAGCTTCTTCTATTAACTGAATATCATCTTTTGATTCAAAATTCCTCTCTTTTAATTTATAAAGTTCTATTAAATTAAATGCAGCAATTTTCGTAGGATATAACGTTGAAACAATTTTATTTGAAAAGTAATATTTTTCTAAATCCTATATTTAAATTATTTAAATCAGCAAACCAATAACAAATTTGAATATTCTAAATTTTCTTTTCCATCTTCTAAAAGTGGACTATTATAATTATTTCTTCAATTTTACTTTATTATCTCCCAGACTTCGCTCATAAAATTTATTGTTGATTTATTATTTGTTTATTATTCAATTTTTTATAAATGAATAACAATAGCTTATTGAGAGTGAACGTTATAAAAATTCACTACAAATAATGACAGGCAATTCTTTAAGAGTTTCAAGCCATACTAAAAATCCTTCAATCGTAAAACTGAGTCTGAAGTTAAGATATGGCAACATCTACACCCCTACTAGTGCCTTTTTAGGAGTGTGTAACTGACAATTTTGTAACAATAGCTGAAAGACAGTTTAGCTCATATTATAAGAGGCAAGTAAAATTTTATACATTCGTCCATGGAAATAAAAAACAGAGAAATCGAAATGTTTTTTGGTCCTGAGCATCCGTTACTGAAGACCCTACTCTTACAATACCATAAATAACTTTGGTTGTCGTATGAAAAAAAAACAGCATCTATTTTATGGGAAGGGTACCACAACATATTACTTTAAGTACACCACAAAAATATTTATGAACCAAAAAATTGCTTAACGTCTCACATTCTTGTGAAAAACAGCAATACCAACTTACGGGTAGTGCCCTTGTTATTTTAACATACATTTTTTTCTGCTATCAATAAGTATTGCAGCCTAGGACGATCTACTAACTGTCCAAACAGAGCATAACACAAACTCTACAAGATATCGTACATATTTTTTGGTGAAAAATTTCAGCCCTCAGGAAACTCGAATCAACGCTATTCAACGTTTTAGTCAAGCTCTATACAAATCAGAAAACAGAATCTCAGAAGTTTGGCTGTATCTCTGTTGATATAAGCAACGTCTATCTTAAAAGTATTTGCATATTACTTAAAGCTGTGTTTGTATTTGTCGAGCGCCTGAATTTTTCTTGACTAAATTTGCTTAAATATTTAGTAGATCCATATATTTTTATCATTTGCTTAAGAACCGATTCCCTTTGCAATTTCTTTCTTATAAAAAAGAATTTCCCAAAGTTATGTGAGAAATCAATCAAAAAATTGAAAGTTTTGATATTAGATAAATTCTTTATCGTACATGTCGAGAAAAATTTTTTTTACTTTAAAGCTAAAAAGATACCTTTAAATGTTGCAAAAAATGTTTTATCCTGTAAGCCATTCTATTTTTTTTAATCAAAGTTGTCAAATTGATTATTAATTTCTTCCAGAAATTCTAAAATAAGGTCTCCTCGAACCAGAGTCTCTAATACTTTACATTTAAAAAACCAACGAGTAATGTAATACTTGAACAATTCCTTGTTATCATTGAGTCTTCCTAAATTAAATTCAGAATTTAAATTCAGGTTAATGCGTTGGTTCGTATTTGATCAAACAATTTAACATTGGTAGAAATATGCATGATTAATCAAAATCCTTAACAAAAAAAGGAAGAGGGGAATAATACCATAGAATTTATATACCCTGCTTTTAATTTATTTTTTTATTCGAGCCTTAATTCTTTTTCTCTCCTTTCCTTGCAGAAATTTCGTGTGTGCAATATATTTGTTATGTTAAGAAAATCACTTGCTTAGATCTTATAGTTTTATAATTAAATCTTACTTTTCCTCCCTGTCAAGCTAGATATGGATATACTTCGATCGCAGATTCTAGTTCGGCCATTTTCTTAAATTATGTAGGAGAGACATCTGGTTGCTCCCTATAGTGCCATACACACTAAAACTCTAATTTTGTGTCAGATTAAAGTTTGGTTTGCCCCACCTGCGTAGCAATGGTTCTTGAAAAAAAATATACAAAATATGAAATAGTTTTTAAATTATTTGTAGGTTGCTTAAACATATCATCATCTTTGCATGAAATCAATCGAGATATATCAAAAATTTGTTTTATGAAATGAATTTATAT
>SGJC01000025.1:0-42293 GCA_009887335.1 Henneguya salminicola | reverse complement strand
GACGGGTAAGATTAATTTGTTGCCTCAATGAAATTGTAAGAAGGGCTAATTGCAGCTTCTTCTAAGCTTATAGCTGGTTGAGAGCTAAGAATGATTTGCATGGGGTAACGTATAAGTTTTCTGCAGCTTCTTTAACCCGGCTGCATAATTTTATTGTAGATTGCTTTGAAGGCGTAGGGACGCAAAAATTGGGAGGAGTTACTACTGAAAAGGCTTATTTAAAGTCTTTAAGGCGTCCTCTACATTCTTGGTTAGTGCATCTGTAGACTTTTGTTGTTTCATCCTTTAAAATGTAATAGAAGCGATATGCGTGGTCATCGAGTAGATAAATATCTTTTTCTTGAGTACTTTTTGCTTTTTCCATTGAGGTGAAGAAAGGTAATATAAAAGCGCAAATGAACCAAGCCCAAACATTGCAGCATCAACCTTTTGCAGGGGTGAAACTGGTGTCCAATATTCCTAGAACCCAAGCTTCATTCTGTGTGGCTCTGCCTCTGTGGCATTTCGGTTTATGGCGAAACATAGACTCGTCAGCCTCAACAATTACCCCAGGCCCACCAAGTTCAACATTCTCTTGCTGATAAAACCTCATACATTGTTTTCTTAAACACCTAAAGTACTTTATAATCGTGTTTTCTGAACAGTCCACTTCATCTTTGAAATCCACGATCTGGACCTCCTGTCAAAATTTGCACGTCATTTTTACAAAATCCTTAATTGAAATGTTAAATTAGGATAAAATGAGTTTTTTTCTTATAGACAGTGTGGCTTCGTATTTAGGGCAATCCAAGTTTTTACATCCCATAACCATCTTATCCTTAATCTTTTGTAATCAAGCATCCGTTGTCCACTATGCGTGATAGAATGTTTTGTTTCAATATTCCTATCGATCTTAAGAAAATTATTTTTTTCGCCATGGAATTATTTATCATAGGCTCTAGCTCAGTTGTGTAAAAGTTCGCGGTCATTATTTTATTAGGATTAAAATTTATTAAATAATTTAAAATAAATTAATTTATTAAACTCAATATTTAAAATAAGTATCTGTATTAGTAGATTGATCATTCCCATATGTTTCCTTAGTAAAAATAAACCTTTCATTCTTTAAAATAACTTGCACCTTCCTCATTCGAAAACATTAAAAAGCACAATATTTAATGAGCAGGATCGGATTAATATTAAAACAACCTCCTGCGATAGAATAATCACGTTAATCCTATTAAAAAAATAGAATAACTGCGGGTGTGTTAAATACAAAAGAGAAGATTTATGAGACACGTGGTGTTTTCTAGTATAATTTACGGTCGTTTTTTCGATTTGCCTGACATATACTGTGTTAAGATTCTTAAATAGAGTAGAATCTTTATAATGAGATATAACAACTTTAGTTACTGAATCTGAATCGTTCAGATTATAGGAGGATGTAGGGCATATTTCATGAGTTCAACTACCAGTATTCAGAAGGTTTTTACAATTTTTCACGGATCTTTGGTGTTAATATCCGTATAAAAACTTGAATCTTGCCTCCGATTAAGTGATGTCCCCCCTAGATCTACCTCTTTAACTATTTCAAGTACATTTTCATCAAGTGAGTCCTCAAATAATATTTTTTTTAGCGTTTGTGAAAGTAATTTTTCAACTTCTACCTCTTTGTGTTTAGATTTACACAATTCATCGAAACAATGAATAAAAATATGATAGAGAGAGATGTATGCAAATAGATGATTTGATTTGTGGAATTTCTGTGTTAATGGACAAACTGCCTTAAACTTAACGTAATATGTATCTATAGTCAAGTCAAACATAAGTAATTTCTCATGTATATTTAAATATATGGTTTTTATAAAATTAAATAACGCCTGTTTTATCCATATATTTTTTATTATCGCTATTTTTTACAATCTGAGGAATACTTATAAGAGAAACATTTAAATTATTATATTTGACTTCATTTTTTTTTATATTAGGACATATTATATAGTCAAATATATTAAAGTCTAAACAGGATGTGTTGTACAGGCCTGTTTTCGAAAGGCTTAGACTGATTAATAGCACGTATAAGGCCTCATTTATTTTGTAAACAGAATTGTCAACAAGACTTAACTGAATTGTTTAGAAATCTATCAATAAAATCTTTTACATCAGTCACATTCTTGAAAAATACTTCATCGTTGCCTTCTTCAATATGTACTACCAGATGAGAACGGTGTACGGACACTTAATCCCGCTGACACTAAATCCCTCCCGCGGAGAAGAAATAAATAAGAAGAAATAAAAAAAATATATTTAACGCAATTTAATAAAACGTAATCAGAAGTCTGCAAGCTAAATGTAAAGTAAAATAAAGAAATAAAAAATTTAAAAAGGTTAAGGTATGGTATGACAGGTAAAAAATGGCACGCAGATAAACAAGAATTTCGCTCGAAGAGTAACGTTCCAAGACATTTTTGACATGCGCCTTCTGCGTCTGGTATCTCCTTGGGGCAGACGGCTGCGAACCAGCGATTCCGTGAAGAAAAGACGTTTTTTGCATCTGAATGTCTCCCTCGTTTCCCTTAATGAAAGTCTGTAAAGTGAAATGATAGCACTGAAAAAGAGCTTGTAGTGCAAAATGCCAACCTTCTACAGCGTTTGTTGTTCTGGAAACACCTTCTGACGTCGTTTCAAAGTGATTCCATGTTTCGATTGAAAAGATTACCGGCCCGTAGTGTTCTCAACGTCCAGGTCTCCGTCTACTACGAATATATGTATGTTCAAAATATGATAAGAGTTCACGCATCTTTTCGTGATCGGGCATGCTATCGGCTAATATGAGAAAAGCGCCTACGACAGCTGTAGCTGGAACCATTGCTAAAGCGGGTAAACAACGAATGGCCGTGCGTAAGCTGTCATTAGACTCGTACTCAACTTTCATGCCAGTGTCGTTTACTTTACGTATAACGCTTTGCGTCAGGTGGAAATAGCAACCCATGCCGTTTTCTTTTAGGTAGGCGCTTCGAAAGGCACTTATTGCTGCACTCTCAAAATCAAGCAGTAATCGATCAGGTTCTGCTGTAGGGACCAATTCTTTCACTGCTTCAAACATGCGATCATATATGGCATGTGTTTTACTTTGCAAGAGGCAGTAAAGGGCGACCGGAGAGATTCCCGGCAGTAGTTCGAAATGTATGGTGTAAAACTGATTAAAAATCGCAGGTACTACCTTGAATGTTCTATCTGTTAACCAAAATTTTACTCTGGCCAATCCACCTAACAGTTCGTTATGACCGAGAATAAGCAACCTTTCGTTTCCAGATTCGGAATCATGCAAAATCATATGTCGGAACTGTTGAAAAACCTAGAAAGTCATATCTTTCGGAGGCGGTGGTAGAGGCATCGAATCCAGAGCAGACATCCTTTTCTGACGCGTTCGTTGTAACGTTCTCTTCAGGGATGTTTTCTTTGGCAAGGCAATAAGTACACCACTATCAAGATGCGTACTTACTTCTCCAATGACAGCTTTTGTTGTTGCCGAAATATTCTCTTATCTTGTTTTTCCTATCAGCAACAACCTGCATCGCTAAGATAGACTCCTTGTTTCTGTCGTGATTGTGTTCGGCATCGCAACCGGGTATTAGTTCATCGTTCTTTGTAGCAATACGGGCATGGCATCTGGCTTTCTGGTGAAGTTCGCAACGCCAATGAATTGTCCCATTCGTACACTCGCTATGTTTGACGAATTCATATTGCTTATGTAGCAAAGACTGCTTGCCTTTCGACGTTGTGCCAAACGTGATCTTATCAGCCATAGGCTATAATTTTTTTGTAGACTCTACTGTACCAATATTACTAATAATATTATTATTCAATTAATACTATTCCAAGTCAGTTAGCCAAAAAAACTATCTGACTTATATATCGGGATTTATAATTTTTTCTTAATTTTAGCCAATGCAGTTTGTTTTAGTTCTCCAAAAATCCAAATTATTCATGCGATCATACTTTTGTATTAGCTTATTATTTATTTGATGGATCCCTGTTGGCGTTAATTGTTTGCGATATTAGCCTATCTGTGAGAAGGCAATGTGTCAGCGGGATTAAGTGTCACCAAATCGTTGTGATATTGTTGTTTCAACTCATATCATTAATTAAAGGCAATTCTAAATAATAATATTATATATTAGAATAGAAATAATTCCAAAATTTTTAATTATTCACAAAATATAATTATTTATTACAAAATTTGAATAACAACTACTAACAAAAACCCCCATTATTTATGTTGAATCAGCTCTTGATGAAGATCGAATTGCACAAATTTTATCTTGATTAAATTATCCTCTTATTGAAATAAGAGAATGGGAATCCTCACCTTAATTATCAAAATCTAATACATAGGGTTATGATTCATTATTTGTAACATCTGAAAATCTTAAATCACATAAATAATCGGGATGCTTATTCTAGAATTTTTTATTCGAATGTTTTTATCAAAAATCAGTTTCGCCCACGTATCGCTAGCGTGATTTAAACATTTTTCATTGATTAAAAAGCATTTTGGACATTAGCTGTTAGGGAAGAGTTAAAAAATATACTTTGATAAATTAATATATTTCTTACAATAGCAGGTTGAACAGATTTTATGCATTGCAATATTTTTAATTGAACTTTAATATTATGTGATACAGGATATTAATTCATTTATTTTCTTGATTTTATTATTTCGTTTTTGTCAAAATTATTATAATGGTTAAAAATGTTATTATATTAATTCTAAGCTATCAACAGCTCATTCGACTTAATCTAGGTTTCTTAAATAAAATAATAGTAAAATAAGCAGGCAACACATTTTAAGCCAGGTGTTATTAATCACACTAATATAGTCATTGGAAGAAGTAATAGGGCACCAGAAACAGTTAAATGGCATGAGAAATACTTTAACTCTATTATACACAGCTTTTTTAATTCGCTGTGACTAAATCAAAAAAATTATCATCTGTTGTAATAAATCAATTTATATTTATCAGTTATGACCTTAATTGTGTATAAATACTACGGGGAAATTTTTCATAAAACATCTAACTTCTGTAAGTGAAAAGAGTAATAAAATACCTCATCTTTCTAATTTCACCTGTTTTTGTATCGATTGAACTTTGTTTCTCAATTAATGATATATATGACCTCATTTATGAACTTCCATCATAAGAATATTTACAAACATAACTGATAGTTGAAGAAATTATATTTGTTTGTCTTAAATCTAAACATTATAAAATTTTATGGTCTTTTGAATTCCCTGAACTAATTTCGTATTCAATTTATAATGCCATGGTTTAAGTATCAATTGTTGCATCTTCATCTAATACTATGTGTACAAATCAAGTTATAATTTATGATGTTCTACCGTAAATTTATCAAAAAAACATACTATACTATTCAGTCTTAACCGAGTATTATTAAATGGGGAATATGGTTCTTCAAATCCTCAACGTGAGTTTAATTTAATCAATCGTAAACCAGTTGTTGTTTAGGGCTTAAAAAAATCGGATCATTTGAATAGTTTTGAAGATATTGATTGGAATACAACATATGATGTTTTAATTTTAAATTTCGTTAATATGGAGTTTTGTATATTACTTTTTGTGAATCACAACAGAAATAACAACTAATGGATAGACACATAATAATTAATATTAACTATTTTTCAATCTTTAACAAAGTCATTGCAATTTAACGAATTTGTTAGCATTTTTTTGCATCTAACAAATAGTTTAAAAATTTATTGATGGTGAGACCGACAGGAAAGATTTAGCTAGTAGAGTGGACATTGGTCAACCCATTTTACTTCAAAAACATTCACTTTGAACTTTATCAGAAGAGTTGATTAAATTTGAAAGGTCATGGCATAAAATTGTAATTATATGGCTTTAAAGACCTAATTACAACAGGGACACAAAATATAACCGGTAGACGATATATTCCGCAATACCTTTCTCCCGGCTATAACCATCAATTCTTTACCTTAAAATTATGCCTCAGTGTGCTATTTGACCAAATTATTTAAAAAAAACGATTATTTTAGCTTAACATATTTGCATTTATATTTGTTAATTAATTGTATAATAGTGTCTCATTCAGAACTAATTGAAGATATATTTCCATCTTCTTATGCATCAAATAATAGGTGTAATATATTTCTTAATAAACTTAATTTAGAGGATGATATTAATTTTACACGCAAACTAGCTCTCTATTTATGATAATTGATATTTTGATACACCATCGCACCTTCATTGCGGCATTGAATTTGTTAATAAAAGGGTTTAAAAAAAGGATAGAAATTATATTAAAAATGTTTCGAAGTTTGTCCTATTGATATCTCCTCCATTCCCGAAACTTTAGATTTAGTTCCAGTTGAAACTGTTTTTATAAATGAACATTTACCATTACTTTCTAAATAATGCCAATCAGGTAATGACATATACTGATATATTCTCGAGGCTGATATTACACATACATTTATTGATAAATCTGTTATGATAAAAGGGTTCCATTTATATATGACGATAGATAGTATAATTTTAGAGCCCACTACTTCCTAAAATTGATCCATCATACAATTCATATGAAGTAGTGAATGGAAAACTTAAATTATTCCAAGCAAAGTTATAGGAGAAGAATGGATTTATCTGGTTGGGCGTAATCAAAAATAATTATTTTTGACTTATGATTAAGATTATAAAATATCAACATCAAAGCTTGATTCGTCTTTTTTAGACTAGCTAATAGAGATACTGGACAAAATCCTATTGATCTACTATATCACTCTCTCGCTATCAATTAGGTTAAAATCGAAAAAAATGATGCTTCATCTTGTAATCATAAGTTGGATTCATCCACAATCTTACCTTCAGACGCATATTCATAAATGATGGTTGAGAAAGATGACGATTTTTAAAAAACTTTAACTTTTCAAAGTAAGACTATATTTAAAACATTCTTTTATCTTTGTTAAAGTCTAGCTTACAAAAAAATTTTTTAATCTTAAGCGAAGAGCTATAAATTAGTAACCTTTTGCATAATTGACCCAGTTTTTCGATATTTTCAATCTTATGGTCAAACTTATTGAGCAAATACCATTTTTTATATATATTTTGGCATACTAAATATTTGAACAATTATTTTGGACATTGAGGGTGGACCGCACAGATTTCACGAAGCTATGCAGATACGTTCTTTTCTTAAAAATTGCTTAAGCATTATTTGAACTGAATTATTAAGAAAAAAGATTGAGAAATTTAAACTAATCCTCTTGATAGGAGTCTAAGATGGTTATTTTAGATTATATCCGGCATAACTCATAAGTAATAAGTTTAAGGGCTATTCTGCGATCTATTTGTATTTTAATATTTACTGCATAATAGAAAAAATATTGTAGACCTGTTTTTATATATCAACTAAGATCTCGAGAGGGGGAGGGCTTTTATAAAAACGAACAATCAAATTTCTAATATGATTTAACTAAGTTGTGGCTAAAGGATTTCAAAAATAAATAATAAAATAGTCTCTCACAATAAATTCAAAATATGATTGTTTTTTAATATATACGTAATTCATTTTCATAAAAGAGGAAGTTTGTGGAACTCAACCATTTGCACGGCAATACCTCACAAGGGTGCGAAAATATTATTTAATAAATATTAGCTTACTAAGAGATGCTACACAAAGCATAGATATAAATGTGCGAGAAAATTGCGCGCATAGTAAAATCAGGTAATCAACACTAACATATTTTTAAATGAGTTAGAGACTAAGACTCTAGTTAGAGCATACAGTATAATAGGGAATTATATCTGTACTTTGCGCGCTCATGCATGGAACACCATATATTCTGGAATGACTATAATTACAGAAACACATAAGATGTTTTTTCTTTTTTGTTCTCAGGCAAGAAATTCATGGCATTTTATAATTAAGTTATTCTAAACTAAATTTCATTAACAATATTTTTTTAGCATATTTCATAAAAATTGAGAGGGTGAATTAATTTCACGGGATTGGTTATATGGATTAAAATATCCAACTAAATTAAAAAGCCTAAATTTTAAAAAGAATAATAATTAAAGAACTAAGGAATAGAGTTTTGATAAAGAAGTAATGAAAATATCAGACAGGGACATTGATATCAGTGATATATCTATTAGATGCATCAGAGAGAGCTTGCTCACAATTTATGAATATCCGTTGGAAAAATTTCGCACGGCTTGCAAGATTCGACTAGGTGGATTCTGAATATTTGTGTATAATACTTGGCTATAATAATTTTCGGCGGGATTCTTAATGACTATTATTCTATTTTTGAAGATTTAAAATTATTGATCAGGGGCCTTTTACACGACTTGAAAGTTATTTTTGTTATTTAGTATATTTTTACAGCATACCTTCTGATATTTTTAATTTTCTTAGATATTACAAAAAGCATCCAAAGGAAGGGTTATTAAAATTAAGGGTGCATTTTTGGTGCAGGATCAAAATCACTATAATATGCATTATAAATTGCTACCTCATAAATGCTACTTTAAGGAAACTCAGCAATATATAATATTTGAACTGGTAAAAGATATATATTAACCCTCTTCAATATAAATCGTTTTAGAAAAAATTAATAAATTATCTATATCAATTAATGTTTGAAATGACCATCAGAGAAAATATTCACTCTGTACAAAGGTGGCGTCTTTTGATTAAGAAATTAATAGGATATCTTGGTGAATGTTTTTTTCATAATAAAATTGACAAAATAAACGACGACTTTTATTGATTAGTGGTAGATTAGCTTAAAAATAAATAATGTAAAAATAAAATGAAAATAAAAAGGTACATGAATTATTCGTTAAAAATAATATTTTTTTTTAACATGCATCAACCGGTATTTATAACAGATGAATTTTGAACAACGAAAATCCTTAAAAAAATATAATTAAAAAAAGGGAACAACTTTAACTGATATTAAAGATAAATATAAATCAAGAGATTATGTATTAAAGAGTATTTAAACGGTTAAAGTTAATATGTAAAAAAATCCAGATATAAAATTGATTTTAAAAAATTACAAGGAGAAGTTAAATAATAAAAAGATGAATATGAAATTTTATGAAATAAACTTTACAAAATATATTCGAAAAATGAGTATGTCGTTAAATTCGAAAAGAACCATATATAAAAATAAGTATTTTAAAAAAAAAGAAATGATTTCAATATATTAAATTATAACGGTATGATTATGTAAAAGAGTAAAATAAAAAAAATGGATTGAAAGTATTTTTAATGCCCCCAAATAATGAAGATTAAAGAAAACAAAGAAGTAAAAGTATTTTTTGAATACTTATAAGATAAATTGGCTTATTATCCCTTTTTTTGCCTAAGTTAAAATAAATATTATTTTATATATGTATTCATGATAAATTTTTAAATAATTATTAGTGCCTCTACCCGCATGATGAAGATTAAACAAGACAAAGAGGTAAATATATTTTTTAAATACTTATAATATAAATTGCCTTATTATACCTTTTTTTTGCTAAAGTTAAAATATTTATTATTTTATATATATTTTTATGATAAATATTTGTATAATTATTAGTGCCTCTACCCGGGTGATGAAGATTAAAGAAGACAAAGAGGTAAATGTATTTTTTAAATACTTATAATATAAATAGCCTTATTTCACTTTTTTTTGCCTAAGTTCAAATATACATTATTTTATATATATATTCATGATAAATTTTTATATAATTATTAGTGCCTCTTTACCCAGATGATGAAGATTAAAGAAGACAGAGGTAAATGTATTTTTTTAAATACATATAATATAAATTGTCACATTTGCCTATTTTTTTCCTAAGATAAAATATTTATTATTTTATATATATTTTCATGATAAATATTTGTATAATTATTAGTGCCCCCTTACCCGATGATAAAGATTAAAGATGATATTATTGTAAATGTATTTTTTTAAATACGTATAATATAAATTGCCATATTATCCCTTTTTTTTGCCTAATTTAAAATATTTATTATTTTATTTTTATTTTCATTATATATTTGTATATAATTATAAGTGCGTCTTTACCCGGATGATGAAGATTAAAGAAGACAAAGAGGTAAATGTATTTTTTTAAATATACATAATATAAATTGTCTTATTTCCCTCTTTTTTTCCCTAAGTTAAAATTTATTTTATTTTATATATATATTCATTATAACTTTATATATAATTATTAGTGTTTTCTTCCCCCTATGATGATGATTAAAGAGGATACTGAGGTAAAGGTATATTTTTAAATATATATAATATAAATTGTCATATTTCCCTCTTTTATTGCCATCATTAAAATATATAATATTTTATATATATTCATTATAATTTTTTTTTATAATTATTCGTGCCTCCCCCTTCATCCGATGATGAAGATTAAAGAGAACACTGAGGTAAATGTATTTTTTCAAATATTTATAATATAAATTGTCTTATTTCCCTCTTTTCGCTTAAGTTAAAATTTATATTATTTTATATATATTTATTATTACTTTATAATTATTAGTGCCCCCTTTCCCCGATTATGATGATTAAAGAAGACATTATGGTAAATGTATTTTTTTAATTTTTAATAATATTTGTTACCGTATTTATTTATTTTTGATAATTTATATTTTATATTATTCTATATATTCCTTTTTTTTTATTACCTTGGTTATATTTTTTATAATATTTATTTCCTTTTCTTTTTAATACTTAGAGTATAATCCTGCATGAAAACATATTGACAACGAAGATAACGATTAATCTTTCAAATTCTACATTTTTATTATAACTTCTCTATTTATTTTTATATTCACCATTTCTTATGCAATGTTCTATTAGATTTCTTACTATCTAATTTCACTTCTGATAACTGCAGAAATCGGTTCAGTGCATGCATTGTTTATGGGCGTGGCTAATTTAAACAGCAGTCGCCATAAAAGCTTGTAAATTGATTCACTAAAGTGCATATTGTTTTCTCGCGGGGTGTCAATAGCTGTGCCACAAAATTACACAAGTGTTATGTTATTTGCTCCTACTTGCAAATAATTATAGTTTTCTAATGTCTTCGAATGTATTTTAAATTTCATCATAAAGTTTATGATTTGTGAATAATCTAAGCCGTCATCGCTAAGGTTTAATACGAAGCTATTATATATGATTAATATGTTTTGAATTGTACTTCTTAGCGTTCGTGTCCGGGTTTAAATATATACTTTTGCGATTTAACATATATCTATACGTATTCGCGTATATCTCTATTAATTGCCTATTTTTTGTAAGTGCATTCTTAATCATGATTTTTATCGTAAAAAACGTCAACAAATATAATTTAATAATACTTCAAAATAATTTTTTACTCATCCTGTATTATTATAAAGCCGTCGATTGTGGGGAATTTTGTCTATACCTCTAAACAGTTTTAAGACATAATAAACACTCCCGCCCTTTTCTACAAATGATTTTTGGCCTATCTCGTAATTCGTAAAATGGTAAAGCGTGTTTTCAACACTTTGGAATTGGCTCAGCGTGTCGACGTTCTAGATCGATTAGCTAAAAAAAGAAAGTCACACACTAATTTCCTCTCTGTAAAAAGTAGATCAAAGCCAAATCTCAAGAATGAAAAAAAAATGAAAAGAAAGTTATGTCTGAATAGTAGAATAACTTCAATCCAGATAAAATGCGAAAGAGAACTGGGAAATATGAAGATGTTGAAGAAGCGTAGAAAAATTGTTTTTTTTCAAGCTCGAGCTCATCGGCTCCCGATAAGCGGCCTTTTTTTAATTCAAACGGAGAATTTACTTGCGAAGAATCTTCGCTTAACAAATTTTAAAGCGACAAACGGATGGGCTAGAAAGATGGAAAATACTCAACTCGATCAACTTCAAGAAACAGCATGGCGAAAGGCAGAACGTGGGCGATCTAGTTGCAGAAAGATGGACTTCAGAGATTTTGCCAAGAATCTTAGAAATTACAGTCCGCATGACGTTTTCGATGCGAATAAACAGAGTTTATTGGCGCGCGATTCCAGATGCAACATTTTTGTTCAAATAGCATCAAGCACCTGGACCAAAGATAGCAAAAGATCGGATGCCACTACTACTTATGTGCGATCTGCACGGCAGAGAAAAAATCGAGCCATTCACGATTGGCAAGAGCAAAAACTCTAGATTTTTAAAAAATGGGAAAAAACATTATGTTGATTATAAAGCAAACAAAAATGCCTGGATGACTAGAGACAACTGGAGAGATTGACAAAAAAATATTGACGACAACATAAGAATAACTGGAAGAAAAATCATGATGTTGTGCGATAACTGTGCAGCTCATGTTAGAGATCTTAGACTAACCAATGCGAATTTAACTTTCCATTCACCAAATACCACATCCTTGATACAGCAATTGGATCATGGGTTGATCTCAGACTTCAAGAAACACTGTAGATCGTTTGTGCTTCAACGTCTGGTAAATGACTTTGATTCTAAGCTTTTGCCCATAAATAGATCAGTAGAAGTGGCGAAGAAATTAACCGTTTTGGATTCTATTCTCGTGCAGTGACAAGCATGGGGGAATGTTTTGCAATATACGTTCACCAGCTTTTTCAAAAAAGCAGGGTTGTTTTGTCGAATGAAGAAAATGAAGGAAAACAGAAAAATAAATTACAAGATGAAATTTATATTCCATTTCACATGATATCTGAAGAATTCGAAAGTTATGCTGCAGTAAATAAGGAATTGCCCACAGAAGAAGAAATTTCCGAAACTGATATAATTAGAGAATGATAAAAGTGAAATGTTTGCCTTAGTTAAAGCAGTGAGACTGAAAATGACGATACTTTGTCAAATCCTGTCTCTTTTGCCCTTGCCAAGCAGTCTCTTGAAAACTTTCGCAAATTTATGGAAAAAAACAGCTGTGAGTCTTACGAATCGTTTTACAAATGAGATGAAATCATCTATAAGTTAAATTTGAAAAATGCCTGACAAACTAGTCTTTGTGAATTTTTTTCTCGTGAAAAAAAAACTAGCCCTAAATACATTTTATTTTATTTTTTTTTGTTTTTATATATTATTTATATTTTTTCAATGTACACATCTATACATTCCATATACACGGAGATTATATCAATTTTTATTTTCTAATTCCTAACTCCGTTTATTTGCATACTCTGGTTTAGTGCATACTATGATCTGGTCCGGAGCATATTAACTTATCAGGGTTAGACTGTATATACAAACATTCAAAAGGATTAAGCTTTATATTATTAGGAAATTAAATTCAAAATATTTAAAAAAAAATACTTAAATGCTTCCTCTTTGTTAAAGCGCGGCAATTGAAATGCCTTTGTTTTTCACTAAATGAATGGTAGGTTATAAATGAAATTGAAACTAATATGATATAATTGTAATTTCTATAGTTAGCCGTTATTTTACATGACTAATTCCTGATTATCCGGTTCAAAATAATATTTTTCGTAATTTCATAAATTTTCTAGGTTATTTTTGATATTATACATAGCTAAATTTAATTTGAAAAAACATTTACACGCATTACTTTAACCAAATTCGAATCAGTTTTTGTTTAAAGTCGTAGTAAGATCTGTTTCGATATCATCTATCCAAAAATAAGTATAAGATTTGAAAATTCATCTCTCATAAATTCAAATTCAATTTATATGCAGTCAAGCCGTTTATTAGAATAATTTTGAGACATGCAATTTTAGGTAACAAAAAAATGGGCGACGAATAATTTCATTTATGAACAAATACTATTACAAGCAAATATGATATTTTGAAAATTTCTTTTTATCAAAACATACATTTAATAAAATATTAAAAATTTATGAAATGAGAATTTGTTGAAATATAATTTATAAAAAAAAATTATAAAGATTATCTGTCGTATTTGTGCTTTAATTAGTTCAAGAATATACTTCTAACGATCATTTTGCTTTTTAAGTTTATTCGTCTGTTACCTACCCCATAATGAGGTATTCGCAAAGCTCTTTTTTTGTATAATAAGTTGGAGAAACTTCAGGGACTTCTTTTTCTTTAAATGTTTGATGTATTTTTTTTTGTAAAATTTTGATTTATCTTAATCAGATCTTGACATAATTAAGATTTAGTCATAGTAGCAGTAACTTTCAAAATCTAAATTTTCGGAAGCAGTTTTTTTAAATATTTCTGAGGTTTGCTTAAAGATTTTGGTAACAAGGGCAACGCTAGGGAAACGATATCCTTTTTGAAATTGCATTTTCATCAGAGCAATGATAAATTTTCTAAACATTAAATATAATTGTGCGATAGGTAAATTAACAATGTAGCGATAGAATACACGAAAATCAGCTAAGCTTTTTTATGACTAATTTATTTTGAGTGTCGTGACTTTTCGACGAGCTCAGATATTTTTTTACTCAATCTCAGATCATTTTTTATGAATCGTTCATTAAAAATTTTCTTTGTTCTCTCACAGTTGCGTAATGCCAATATTTTACAGGAAAACACATATGACATCTTTGAGGCTCTTGAAATTATTTATTTTTTTTGCCACAGTAAGATCTCGCATTCCCTTATAATATTGACAGAATAAAGAGCTTAACATCCTTCTTTCGAATACTTCAATGCTTTAGATGTGTAAATTATAATATATAAATAAGTATGCTCCTGGCATAGCACGAAGATAAAATCCTATTTCCTTTGCATTTGAAATATCTTGAGGCGAATAATCAGTAATAATCATATCCAATTAATCTTTATCCATTTCTTAACTGCCAATAAAGCAAATCTTTTTTCTTTACCTTCAATATTTATTTAAAATATTCCCCCGTCTCTCCACCCTCTTAATCAACATACAAGTAGAATAAAATTATATTTCGCAAATGCCTTTGTATTTTTTATGCTTTTTAACGCTAAATAGGACTATTTACGTAAGCATTCCTTTTAAAAATATTACTCAACCCGATTTAATTTAGATTTAAAGTGATTGGAGTTTTAATGTAGTTCTGTTTCAGTGCATGGTATCGATAAAACTAAAGAAAGCTGGCTTAATCTATTTTATAAGATTCTACAGAAGGAGAGTTGGGATATAGCTAAATATACAGTTCAATTATGTTTACACATTTTCGTGAACCTATGCCCAATATAGTTCCTTTTTTTTTATTGGTTCAACAAATCACAACGTTTTTGCATGTATCGCAAATTTTTATTTTGACAACGTACCTATACAGTCGGCTGAGTACAACACACAATAAAATTAAAGCAGAAAAATTGGAATAAAATAATAATTTATAAACGTGTTTGTTGCTTTCCCCCATCATATTTTAATAAAAAAAATGAATAAACTATACAAAAATTCAATTAAAAACAAACAACATATTTTGTATTCGTGTTTTATGAATTTATGTCGTTGGTGGCAATTTTAATTATCACATCTTATAATAATAACCGAAGTAAGATTATAATAAACAGCTTTTAAGCTAATTTTATTCAGAAAATGTTGGTACAAATTGCTAAGTTAAGAAAGGTGAGTAATGTCTTTATTCGTGAGTACTATAATCAGATTTAACCGCAAAATTAGGCATTAATTCAATTGATGTTTAATAAAGTGTCGCCATATAGTGCCAATACAATGCCAATGTTATATCGCTGATTTCTATTTTTTTTACTCCTTTTCTTTAGAGAAATAAATACACAGGGCTATAATCAGTATTTTCTTTGGGTATAAAGGCAGAGAGAACTGATTAATAAGCCAAGAATATCACTATTAAACGTCTTAACTGCCTAGTAAAGTTTTCCAATGTGAATTAAATGTATTCCGAGATCGCACGGACGCTTGCGTGTGAAGAATGCTGTGCCGTTATATTGATTTTTATGGTTAAATTAATTTCACCTTTTCAAAATATTTTATTTGCCACTCGAACAAGACATATGTGAAACAAAAATTTACTCACTATCGCAGAATTAAGAAATTCTGAAACGTTTCTGAATTAATCCAAATTTAAAAATAATTTCCGAAAGGATATCATAGCTCAATTAAAACGGCTTCAATATTAATTTTAATATCTCTATATGAGAATTGTAGATTGGCTTGAGAACAACGAATGTAACTGATAACAATAGCGACAAGCTAATATAAAATATAATAATCCAAATATGTTGTGCCTCCGTTATTCATTTAATACAAAGTTAATTTTCCTAAACTCTTATGATATTTAAGCTATGTAGAGGGCACAGATCATTCTAACCGTCAGTTATCACGAGATATAGTTGTAAAACTTAGTTTCGCTTGAATTGTAAAAATGTCTTCGCGTATTTGTGCAACCCATAGATGAACGTTAAAAATTTAACATAAGAGTATAAGTAAAAAAACTAAACTATAAAACAATGTTCGAATTGCAAATTTCCACATGCAGTAGATCAAATTTATCAGTTCATTTTGAAGAATCGAATGCTATATTATCTCGGAAGAATTTTAAGCAATAATAATATTACACACACTATTTATTAAAGAAATAAAAACAAGATGAAGGGCAATCAAGGGGATATATGTATCTTAATACAAAATTTGAACATCGAATCACGAGTTCATGTATTATTAGAATTGTAGATGACTCATTTCTACAGCCGTTCAAATACATTAAATCTGGTTTATTCAAATCAATTCTTTGAGCTGCGTTTACAAAGTTGGCAAGTCTCAGCTTTTAAAAATGTATAGATCAACTGCGTAACGTGATGGGCGAAAGGCCTACTTGGAAATACGTCAATGTAATGAATAACTAAGACCAGTACGCATATACAACCGCAGATTTGTTAAAGCTAAATGAGGTTGATATTCCTAATAATATAATTTTGTGGAGGAAGGTTAAAGTAAAACTTGTTTATGAATTTAGAAGATATTAATTCAGTCCCATAAATTTTTATTCCAATCTTCTTTACGTTGATATGGAAATTTATTAGTGAGGTATAAATGAATTCATATGTTTTCTCGATGAAGAAGCTAATATAAAATCCAATACATTTGTAAAATTATATGCCATTTTATATTTTTGGTTTTCAAATATTTTATTTTACTTGATTTCTTGCAAACCTTATAAATAGATGTATTATTAAGCTTGTACATTTCTGAAATAAATAATTAAATCTGTTTAATTTTAGAGTATGCGCATACTGGCAATTTATTTCAGCTCCCACGCTGCCAAATATAATATAAATTTTATAATTCAATTACATTAATATATATTCTTTAGTTTGTCAAACTTATTCACAAGAGAATTAACATGAATGAGTATGCACAATTACAAAATTGTGTAAAAAGTTTAAAAAAAATACAAATAAGAGAAAATAAGAATATAGCATTTGAAACTGAAGATTATAAATCCTTTTTTTTTATCACTGCGTGTTCGGTGGACGTCGGTTCAGAAATAATCTAAAAATTCATTTCACACGGTTTTACGCATTTGGATCATTTTTCATGATATTTTTTTTATATTATATGTATGGAGTATTCAAATTCGGTAGCATGAATTAATAATCAGTTTTCTTTATTTGATGTTGTCGCAGGCATTCGATACATTTCGAGAATTGTTTTTAAGCATGCTTATGTTGCATAGATAGTTATGACTTAGAGCCCCTAAATCTTTGATTTTTTTTAGTATTAATGATGAAATTTGTTATCCCTGTCATACGCTAAATGGTGACAAACTATTCTGATATTTCTTATCGTATATTTAACATTAATTAAGATATATTTCTTTTATATATATGCTAAATTTATAAAAATTTAATTTACAGCTACCTAGTAAAGCAAGGCCTTGAAATGCGTCTGCACGTGCATCAACGAGGCATAAGTCTCTTTGTATTACCAACCAATTCTATCTCGAGCTATCGTTTTTGTTAAATTGCGGTGGCAATTTAAGGATATTCTTAAGTGATCGAATAGATCTTTAACAACTCATTTAAGTTATCAAGGCGAGCCGTCTCGCGCTTCTTGCTTTGAATATAGTTTGAGGGAGGCCATTTAAGCCAGAGTAGTTTTTCAAGCGATATCATTTCATGCGAGGATATAAGACTTAAGATGAAATATTTAAAATTATTGTTCCCCTCAACAATAAATTTATTCTAACAGCTAAGTATTCAGCATAACTGTATCTAAATCTTCTTGCTAATATTTATTTAAAAATCAGATTCAAGTCCCAATCATTAAAAAATGAACCATTTGAGTCGTACGAAATTCCTAGCTTCTAATAATTATCCCCTGAAATACTGAAAACAATGCGTTTAAAATGAGTTTTGTTCCAAAGGATTGACGGAGAATAAATATATCCCAGGGTGTAAAGACAGATCAATTTAGAATAGAGTTATATTGATGTTCACTGTTCTTAAGTATCAACTTTTGTGATAAAAATTTGAAATTGTCAATGTAGACAAGTAGTATTGCAAAAAAAAGGTTTATTCGAGTGTTGATTCAGAAAAAACGTTTTCTTATAATATGAGATAATGATAACCTAATCGATTAAAAAACGATGGAGATGTGAGATCTATTTGATACGTCTTAAATAAAATGTACCTGGACACGTCAGAGTTAATCAAAAAATTGGATTGCCAGGTTACAACAGGAGAAAGTTAAACCGAATATATTACATATCATCATTGAATTAGAAGCAATAAATATATGGAAAAATGTAATAAAGAATTAATTATTTTACCAAAATAGAAGCCTAAAAACAATAATGGTTTTCTAGACTAACTGAAAAACGAATCCAATGTATTGCCTATGGGAGATTTGTAACATCCAGTTTAGTTTGGGCTAAAACCATTTTTTGTAGGAATGATAAATCCAGAATTCTTGATTATGATATCATTCGTAATAATAGTATACTGGAGAGTAGTGAATATCCTGTGCTTAATCAGATTATTTTTTTATGCAGTTTTATCAAGATAGCATGGTAATTATTGGTATAAGTATGTAACGATTCCGGAAAATATATTTACATCGTACTTAAATGTTTAAGAAGGTTATTAAAAGGAGAGGCCATCCTGTTTTCTATGTTAGTGATCCTTATAAAAAATACAGTGTGGCTCAAGTATTAATTTTAACAAGACCATTTTATAAAAATTGTTATTAGTAATTCTACTCAAGCAAGCATAATTTTGTCAGATAAACAATTATAATTTTTATTTTCTTCTTAACATAAATCAAATGTGAAGATAGACAGCCATTTGAGATAGAAGGCCAATATTGACAAGTAGGCATAATCTGAGCATTGATTTCTAATGAGATTGATTAAACCGAATTATTATCAAAACACAAATAAAGCTCGATGGATTTTTGGATTCTTGAAAATAATTGATCTGTCTTTTGAGTCTTATATTTAGGCCTTCGTATTATAATATGAAAAATAAATAACCTCTTTTTTAATATAATTGCAAGAAAGAATTGATATCTTATGAGCATCTATACAAATCAGATGATCTTATGGAACATCGGTAAGGATGAGAAGGGGATTTTTAACATGCTTCAGACTCGCGGTCAACAATTAACCTACTAATAGTGTAAAGATTCAATATTTGGTTTAAGAAAATGTCTGTCAATAGCTCGAGGAAATTATATTAAAGGGCGAGGATAGTTAAATAACAAATCAAATTTTCGATTTTATGGATTTTTAAAATAAATATGCAGCAAAGGCACGGGTTAGTCAATATTCTGTCATGATTATTTGGCCGTTTTCAATACTGCTAGAGTATATTTTTTGGAGGCAAGATAGAATTTTATTTGTATTAGCGGAGTATATACGGGGAATAAAACGAGCATCCTTATCCAAATCTACTTCTTAAAGTGCCTATATCGTTCCTAATGTCTTTCTAAATATTTTATGGCGGACTATTGCACCCCATAAAAACAGTTTTAAAGCAACTTATGTGATGAGCTTCCATGCTTCTTTGTGTGTCTTAACAGCTATTCAGGTGGTTTCTGAATCAATCACAGACTCAAGGCGGGCGATTACCATACTGTAATTTTTAATGATCTCATTTTTTAGTAAGGGATGATACAACATGGCAGATATTTTTGAATGCTAGTTTGGGCTTTTTCGTGAGGTTGGCGAGTGTGTTTAAGTGTCAGCAAAGAAAGTAAATCTAAACTCGGAAAAAGGGGTTATTACTAATTACGGGAATGCATAATTAACTTGGATGCTGTTTAGTTAAAGAATTTTATTGGCTTGGTCAAGGGATCCTTCATTCTGTCAATATAATATCCAATTATATACTATATCTTCAAAAACACGGAGAGGATATGAACGAAGCCTGGACAAAAAAAAAGCATTTATATTTCTGCAAAAGAGGAAATACCCCATCTAAGTTTGGATCCCCAATAATTCGTCTTGAACAATTCTTAGGGAAGGAACGGATCAATTCTAATAATTCTCTGAAGAAATTATCAATAGGAGCAATAGGTAAGCATACTTTTTACGTCATATAGTTTTCACCTGAGTTTCCTTGTCAAAAATCCACTTTTTTAAACGAATGTCAATCACTAATAGAAACCCCAAAAGAAGTTAGTTGGTTGAAGAAAACTGAGAATCTGCCTAGTTCTTCGCAAGAATATTGTCAAGGGTTTTAGAAATCTAGAAACGACATAAGATATCTTTAAAAACAATAAACTGCCTTGATTCTGTTCATTTAAGGCCTTGATAGGGAAATTTTCCATTTAAATCGAGTATCATTTAATATAGTTGTCTAACCGATCAAACTCATTTTCAGGATATAATTTATGAAATTATGTTTAAGGAACCTTTATTTGAGTTCCCAAAAACAATGATTTATGACATTTGACTTAATTAGTTCATATTAAAATATCTGATTAAACGTTTTAAAATGCGTACCAGGTAAGATAAAACGATTTAAATATTAAATTATCAGTACACATTGTATACCAATTTGTGCGATAGTTTTAATTGTGCTTTATTATTTGATTTATTAGTAATGAAGAAAATAAATAAATATTATATTGAATTATTCTTTTAAAAGGGGAATTTGTTCACTTCAAACAATTACAACTACTCGTTGTCTAAGAGAATGTGCGTAATTAATAAATAATGTTTTATTTAGAATAGTGGCTCTTAACCTGTTAGGTTGACTCCCACATGGGGGGGGCTGACATCTTCTAAATATTAGTTTTTTTTAATTAAATAAACGTTTTTTTCTAGAATTTGTAGAATTTCAATTTTGCAAGTTATAAATTGGGATATAGCTGAGCTAGTCAGTTATTTCTTACAGTCATTATAAGCTATACAACGCTGCAACAACGTACAAAGCTATTATTTACTCGATTAAAGTTAGCAGTTTATATAATTTAATGATTCTAGCAATTTCAATTCTTGTAACTTCAACTCTTTAACGAAATAAAGTATTTCGTGACGTAAATAAAATTTTATTCTGGTTGCTGCAAAACAATGTTTTCAGCTATTAGTATAATGTGTTATGCACGTACTGTTTATTCATCTAATTATAAATGTCAACTAACAAAAAAGTTCAAATGTATATAATTTTATGTAGGACTAAATAATATTTATGAAATTAGTGTGCCCATTATGGGGAATCGGCATAAGACATGTGTTAGGAATAGAAAATATAATAATGAATTTTTAAAGTGTGGCTTTACTTTCATAGTTGCAGCATGAATTATAAAACCACAATGCGTTATTTTTTAAGAAAATTATGTCAGGCTAATCGATGAAGCCTAACAAACTCAAACGCCATTTTGATAATATATCTGCCAAATTTGCAGGCAAGGATGTTTAGTATTTTAAGTACAAGGCTGATGTTGTCACAATAATCAGACCTGATTCTGGTAGCAAATACCAACAGAAAAATTTGCAGTCCTCGTAGATTTATATTTGTGGGCTCTCAGAATCGCCAAAGCTAAGAATCATCACACCATTGTTTAAGACTTTCTGTTGCCAGTAGCCAAAGACATTGGTCAAGCTATGCTTGAAGCTGAATATATTTACAAATTAAATACAATATTATCGTTTAAGAACACGACAGTAGAAGAATATATGGCGTCTTTTCTGATATTATTAAGCCAGTAATACAGGAAATATATTATGTTACATTTGTAATATTTAACCTTCCTCTTGATGAATCAACAAATAGTGCCAACTTTTTTCCGTTACTAGTTTACGTGCGCTATATTATTAAAGTTTATTTCAATGATGAGTTTCTTTTTCGTACATCTTTTGAAACGACAACTAATGCAGCTGATGTATGTAACACAGTTGGTTCATCTATGCAAAATCATGAAATTTCTTGGGTAAATGTTTTTATTGTTTGGCAGGCGGTACTCTAATAATATTAGGATTAGGTGGAAATTTGTCCGTTTGGTATTCAATGCATCGCCCAAATCTATCGGAACTCCCTGTAAAATTTATTGGCAAATGTTAGAAACGAAGACTTTACTATAAGAATTTCAAGAAAAAAAGTTAAGTGCTGTGAAATTTTTAAAATCTAGTTTTTTAAACAAGCTTCTTTTTTCAATAATTTGCAGTGAGTTTGATGCATCCAATAATGTAAATTTATTTATAACTGAACGGAGACGGTGTTCAAGAGCAAGTTAAAAATGTTGATTTTTATCTTCGTTATGAATTGAAAACGTTTTTTAACAAAAACTTGAAGTCACAGCTGGAAGCACTTTTTTGGGACATAAAGCAACCTCACAAAATTTCTAATTTGGTTTACATCATTATAATCTTAAAAAAGTGTCTTTTACGTCACAAGGACTAAATACGCCACCCCTAGATTTGTTAGAAAATATTCTAGCATTTCAATTAAAACTTTAACGTTAGAAAAATAATTTGGAACAAAATAGAATTTACATGTTGTTGAACTCATCGGCTTTCTTTGATAAAAATTACACTGAGCAGGAAACAATGAATAAAAAAATACTTTCTGTCAAATAACACTGGAAAATTCTGGAAGAAGAAATTTACCTGAAACGCTATTTGCACTTGTTTGATGCCAATTCACCATCAGAATGGAAGATGCTCCTAAGACTGCACAAGGGGAGTTTATTTAACTAATTACAAGTAATGGGGCAAAAAAAGATTTCTCTTCAATGTCAGTTACCCAATTTTATATCAAGTATTAGCAGTCATATTCTGTTTTGTTTGAGATCATGGGGGCGCATGCTTCTCTCTATTCCAACAACATACATTTGTTAAACACGTTTTTCAAACTTGTTTGTTATCAAATCTTAATACAGAAGTAGACCGATTGCAGAAGATTATTTGCGTTAGGCTCTTGCGAAGATTGCTTTAAGAATTTCTGCTCTGGTGTGAAAGAAGCTTGCACAGCCTACTCACTGACACTTTTTCGATTTTGCAACTCTAAAATTTTTGTTGCTATAATTAATAAGATTCTAGTTTTCTTCCGCTTTAGTTTCTTTTAAAATTTTATAAAGTGTTACATTAAAGTTAGTAGCTGCGGGGATGTGTGACTCCTAATTGTGCAATGTACATTACACAATATACATTAAAAATATAAAATTAAACATTTTTGTTCTTTGTAAATTCATTGTAAAAATATTGGCCAAAAAATATAACAAATTATTGCGTTGATAAATTATAATGATTAATTATTGAAAATTTGGAACCTATAAACATGGTGCCTATAAATAATCAGACATTTTTAGAGATCAAATAAACATGGTAGTTAGTAGCACAATGCAGTGAGGGAAAGGTAACTGAATTAATTTAATCGTTAAAATCACAACAACTGGCCAATTATAATTTTAAATGGGTAGCAGCACCAGAAAGCTAGGGAACCTTTGCATTTGTTGTTTTAACGAAATAATATATAAGCATAGACGACTTTAGGATTGAATAAATTTTCTTTAAAATGTTAATATACTTTTTTTTGTATTTTCAAGTTAACTTAAAATGGGGAATATTAAATGACATAAAAACTAAATTGAATAATAAAGCAGGTATAATGTATGCCGTTGAAATATTGATCAGATATAACTAAAACCGTTAAGAGTTCCATTTGGTTGCAAGCTTGTGATATCTTGAAATCTTCACACCAACAATGAATAATCATGATATTTTTTGGTTGAGTCAAACGATTTTTGTTAAACTATCCTTCTTGCCATCGTTTTGTAACGCTTTACACTCTTTACGGTATCCGCCTTTAATATTCAAATAAAAATTGCGATACGTAAATTGGCATGATTAATGTCTTTTTACTCTTTTAGTATCACCAAAAGTTTGGAAAATACATAATTTCAATAATGCTACATGGAGCTTAAATGTTATGACATTTGACGATTTTAGCTTCTGTATCCAATGATTTATTTAATTAAACCAATTTGAATGCATATTCGGTTCGCAAACAGCGAAGGCATCAGAACGGATAATCTTTTGTATTTTTACAAAATATGATAAAAATATAATTTTATTTGTATTTCTTATGTTAAAATTAGTGTTTTTCCTATTTTTACATAAAATATATTACAATTCAAAAAGATGGCATAAAATGTGCTTAATATTGATCGATTTTAAAACCTGGATGTCTCCTCTGAAATACTCTCGTTTATTCCTGCTATTTAGATCTCCCTCACAACTAAATATTATCTCAACTACTTCCTGGAAATTTAATTTTTTTTTAATGTCGATTCAATATATCAAAATAATTGTTCTAATTGTCAATAACGATAAACTCATATAACGTCCAATCTATTGATAAACTTTTAACTTTTATGGTGGTCGTTCCCAATTAAACATTAATTCTTTATTTCTCTCGCTCAGATTAGTTTAATTTCGTATAATCGAGATTGAGAATTTGCTTCTAACTGAGCTATCTGTCAGGTAAATATATAGATTTATGAAGGGGAAAAATTATTTGTACTAACAAGTATACGTCTTGACAAAATTAAACTTTATTCTAACTCGAAATTTTTGATAGATTCTTAATTCCATTTAAATTTCATTATATTAAATACAACTTTCATCAGTTACAATTCTGAAAGAAATTGAAAGTTATGCATCATTGTTAAAATCTTATTTAACTGTCGGAAGATAAATGCTTTTTGAGATTTTTTTAATATATTGCAAAAACATCTTAGATTAATATTTGGAAAAAATATTAATTATGTTTAATTTCTAATCAATACAAATAGATGTTTAATCATACAGGTAAAATTTTTTTGAATCTTTGTAATTATGTGTTAAGGCTGTTACAGCTCATTTGAAAATATCCACTATAAAATTAAAGCATAAATATTATCCAAGAAAACAACAAATACTGGATAAAAAAAGTAAGAAAAATAATAGTAAAAATATTTGACGCATTCCATCCTCTCAGTTTTTATAAGATTCTTCTCGAATCTTAAAATTATATTTTAGTCATAAATAGCAGAGAATTTTTACGTCGAATTCATTATAACAGATGCCTCTATTGATTACATTCGAAAATATTAAAATTATTTAATTTCTGAATTGTTGCATAACCATCTATTCTGCTATCTTCAAAAGGGAGTTGTTTAGTAATTAATAAAAAGCTACTGGAATGAAAGAATTGAAAAGTTGAAAGAAATATTCGAAGAATTCACGCACATTTAAATTTCTTTCCTCAATTCAAGAAATATAAAACTTTACAGTATCTCTCATTATGGGAATACATCGAACCCTCCTTTAATATATAAATATGTTAGAGGTTGGTATGATTACATTGGATTTAAGTATTTTACACATACCACCAACATCTGGTTTGACAATTTAAGCTGAATTTTAAAATAATAATTTTATTTATTCTAAAATTTAATCCATATTACGTTTACTTTTAATTGTCTAATCAACAGAGAATTAAACTATGCCTGAAAATTCTTAGTAAAACTCCGCGAGAAGAATTTTTAAAAGGCATTTTGATTTAAAGGCAAAATTAAAAAAAAAATCAGATTATGTTATGGTGTTCATTTAAGCTTGGCTTTTATGAGACAATGTAAGGACACTAAAATATGTGCAATTTAAGACAATTATTCCTTTAAAATGAATTTAAATTTTTTTTTACAATTCTCATAATTACCGAATAATTTTTCAACTCTTCCCCTAAAGCATTTGATTAAAAAAATCTTCTAATCTTAATTGACCATATATAAGTAAAAAAATATAATTTATATTCAGGTACTAGAAAACTCTGTTCAATTTATATTCCAAAAGAATATTAAAAATTTTGGCATCTTAATTTACTCATGTGCTCAAATAATCAAGAAAGCTTTAAAAAATTAAATTAATATTATCTCATTTTTTTATCGTTGAATCAACGTTAAAGAACAATCTTGAATTGTTATTTGCCCCCCTCTCATATTTAAATTATCAATGGGGCCCTCTATAAACATATACACTCCCATATCTCATATCAAACAAATATTTTTCATAAAAATACTCTATAGTTACAAATAGACAAAGTTTTTCTTTACCCCTTTTCTGAAATAATATATATCTGATCAAAGCTTAAAAAATAAGGGAACAAGAAAATATTATTAAAAAATGATTTAATTGAGAAATATTAGTCCTAATTAAAATCTATTAAATGGAAGTTTGTGGTATTTTTAGATCTAATATATTAAGAAAATACTTGAAGACTGCAGTAACTCTATGCTTGTTGTTTATTGTATCATAAAACAGTGCTTAGCCTGTATGAGAGCGGATCAATCTATTTTTAGTTTTTATCTTCTCGTTTCTATAAAAAATCGCCCCGATCTACTTAAATGTAAGAGGATAAATAATAATCTTTAACCTAATATTCAAAAATATAGAATGTATATTAAACATCTCATAGGAAGAAATTTAAATTTTAAATATAATGAAATATAAAAATAATAAAAGAAATAAAAGATTAGAAGATAGATAGTACGAGATAAGATAAAATATTATAAATTAGACAAGTGTCGCTCACCATATTTAGCTACATTTTCAAAGTCTTGAATATAAGCTGAAAGATATAATCGTTAAAATTGATCAAGATGTTCATCGCCCAAAGAATTTCATATTTCCGATTTTATTATGTTAATATAAGAAAATGCGGATTTAACAAAATATGCAGAGCCCAACTAGACATATTTTTTTGTGTCGCATTATCACAATTCAGCATTTATCGTTAGTATATTTCCAAATATAATATTAAGTAAATCCTTGGCAAGTTTAATTACTTCCAATTACAGTTCATTCTCTTTGGATTCCAATATTGTTGAGATTTGATTTTAAATTTATTTTTTCGAAAAATTAGTTTCCAACATTTTCAATTAAGAGAAGTATTGTGTTAGCATTGAATTGAGTCATTTCAGGATATACACACCAATATATTTTAATGTACGGGAAACGCTAAGATACACTATCCTTTACATTTGCTTCAAAAAATATTATCAGTTGTTGAAAGCTCAAATAAAATTTGTCCTTTTTAATAAATTTTAATCAATTGCATGTGATTAAAAATTAAAATCATTGCGTTTTGAGTTAGTCTGTTTGGAATGATAAATTAAATTGCCACTCCCCGTTTGATAATTATGAATAACGATCACCTTTATCTGATAGATAATTTTATTAGTCTCATAATAAATCTAAAAGTTTCATGAGAAATTGAGAAATGCTGTTTCAACAAAAGAAATTGTGCCACAAAAGTTTCTTATCATGATCTTCTTTTTGTAATTAAATTAAGCGTCTCTCAAGAGCCCTATCTCGTATAAAATTTACTATGTATACCATAGTTTCCATACAATAATGTGTGTATTAAGTCTCGTTGAACATAAATCTTTAATGGGAATATTTTAGGGGTATTATAAAAAGTTTTTATAATTATCCTCTTGATGGCATAAAACAATAAAATATTTATTGCGACTAGCCATACATAAATCACGGACTTTCGCAATCGAAAACAGTTTATAAAATAGAAATATTATTTCTTTTACAAAGTTATTGAAAACTCTAAATATATCTTCTCCTCTAATTTTTCCTTGCAAGGGTATTACTTTAAAGAGATCTTTATTCGCGTAAAAATCATTCAAACCCGTCAGAATAAATATCTTTAATTGTTCAGTATCTATACCGTCCGGTGATTCAATAAATTGTTATGAAAGAGCGTGAAAATATATATACCTTCCCATAGTCGATATATTATATCTTTACATAATTTTTCAATTCATCTCGGGACTTTGTTTCTCAAAAATGTTAAATTTTAATTTGATTAATATTGTCTTCTATATTTATAACATCTGAGAAGAGTGAATCTGCAGATGTCAAAAATGATTCTGCTATTAAATTTACATCGACAAATATATCTTTATTAATAATTGACAAACTGACAATGATGCAATGGTCATACCAAGTGGTGTACTAGTAGCTTACACAAACAGTTTTTGTTCCAACGATAAATTAACGTAAAAATTTTGCTTTGCGTATTTGTTGACTATCCTGTTTCCTCTTTGGTGTGTATTTTCTAATAGTGTCGTTTGACATTTCCTTGATTCGCATTCCCCACAATTGATTTGCACATTAAGTCACAGAATTTATTTTTAGTCAAAGTAAAAAAGTATTGCTACCCCTATTCGTCCTAAAAGTTAAATGTCTTCATTTTTTTTAATAATTTTTACAATTATATTTTAAATATTGAATTCAAGCATAATTAAAAGAAGTCGTTTCATTCACTTTCTCGGAGCGGTAATATCATTTTATTAGACGCGCACGGTGATGCTATAAATCCAGTACAAATTGAGTTTATTGTTCATAAATATATCGTCTTACATAATTGAAGAGAATATAATTGTTAATTTACACATGACGTATTTTTAATACTCATGAAAGTTCGAATATTTGAGGGAAATTTCTACGTTAATTTTAAGCGTTAGCGCGTGCGCCAAGTGCGTACATAGATCCGCCTGAAAGGGTCAAAATAAAAAATAAAAAAATTACTATTTTAAGATATACTAACGTCTTACCTTTCGGTATAACATCTGGGATAAAGTGATCTCATGTATTTACGATCCTCGTAGACGTGTGCGAGCCAACTTCGAGTATCGATCCTTTAAAAGATGCTAAAACATTTTATGAAGGTTATTAGAATCTTCGAATAGACAATCGCGTCTGCTACATAAGGAACCGCCTAACAAATATGTTATCATTCAAATACTGGCCGATAAATAAGATTAAGCACAATGCAGTGGAAAATTCGTAACTAAGTGAATTATGGTTTTCAAAGTATCAAATGTGGATGCGCAAAGGAGTATATCCATATTTTCTTTATATAAGCGATACATCAGCACAGCTAATATTTCTATTGCGTTTCGGATGTTCTCTGATTACATTTGAGAAAATATGTCAATTATATGAGTAGGGCAAAGATAGAATTTACACCCCGTCGCCATTGGCTGGTTAGGAAGCCTTGCCATATAACGTAGGAAAAATGATATTTTTCGATTCGTTTTGCGCACACCCTTATAAGCAAAATATTCAGTTTTTTTCTGTATTAGGTTTGATTATTATCTCCAATCAATTTTATAGGGAAAAATTAAAAGAAAATAACAATTAAAATAAAAGAAAAAAAAGGACTATATTTTCAATTTTGCACATGCGGGATAATTAATGATTCAATTCTCCAGAACCCTTTCAATTCGTTTTTTATTACAGGCTTCCCTTAAAAGAGAATACATTCCAAAATTACAAGACCGGACAGTTTTATATAATTTACTAAATTAGAGCATTCAAAAAATTGAGAAGTTCTTTGTTGTAAAGCTAGCTCCATCATTCAAGTGTAAGGGTGGTTATGCCTAAGATAGAATTTTAGATATCAGTAAAGTGATACTTCGGTAAGATAATACAAACTATTAAGCGAAACATTTGATTCTATTTTTCTTTCCTTTAGATTTGTGAATTTAAAAATTTTAAATTCCATTAGCAGCTTAGCCGTTCCTACTGAATCGTATCGTTGAGTCATTGAATTGATGATTCTAAAATATTGAAGCGGAAGTGTTCGGAGGATTTTGTGATTCCCCTTTTTCTCATAAAGCATAGTAAAGCAATAAAATGGCATATATCAAGGGCAAATATATTTATAAATTAAGGTGGATTTCATGATATTAGATATAATTTATTAGGGGATATCCATCATTGTGTTGCTTCTTCATATAATGTTCTTTTACAGTAAAAAGTATTCACATATAGGTAATTATTATTTATTTTACTCCAAAAAGAATTATTCTTTATCGATTCGAAAGGTACACTATGCCATATGTTTATAAACAATACTTCAGTCCAATGATCAGTTGATGAAGCCCTAATATTAGTTTATTTTTTAAATGTGCTGACAAACATGGAGAAGGTTTGTAAAAATTCATTTTATGATAGTTAATCCTGTTAATAGGAAGCCAGGATATAAACTCATTAATAAGACTAAAAAGTGTGAATATTTTAAAGAATCTTATCCTAATGAATTTTATTTTATTTTTACGAGAGCAATAACTAAAAGAGACTGGAAATTTTTTCATGTTTAATTAATTTTTATCCTCTAAAATCCGGTGGAACATTATTTGATTTCATTATAAAATAATGATTAGAACTTTTCATATATTTCCTCCTCTAAATTATTACTAAATTATTTAAATAGGAGGATAGTAAAAATATAAATTTGCGATATTTTGATGAAAGATTCTGTGCAATATTTCTCTCAGACAGGTTGTATAGAGTACATATAAATACTGTATAAATAATAGATGGGTCTACCTTTAACTCTCAAAATTACTTCTTACAATTTATAATTCTTTAAAAAAAATTAATGCATTAAAAAACAGAAGAAATATTGATTAAAAATCTGTTCTTCTCTATTTTTTGTTTTTTTGTCTCTGATTGAATGTGTAAAATTTTACAGATCTATTTCAAGATACTTTACTATTATCCATTCAGCCCATACTGACGTTAGGTATGCAGCGCTGCGGAGATAAGGGGTTTAGTATGACTATCCCCTTCCAAACTTATTTCACCTTTTCCATCAAAAGTCAGAAATAAAACCGTTACAAAAAAATATATAATTAGAAATCAATCGAGAATTCCAAAATTTTCTGATTACTATTTATATACAGACGATCAAATTTTTGTTACTTGAAAATACGGTTAAAATTTCAATGAATAAAGGTCAAGCAAAAACTAAAATAGTCAAAGGAAAAAATATTAATTAAATTTACGGTCATATATTAATGACATAATTGATTTAAAAAATTTTAAACGTAATAACTCATTGAAGAGACTTGCTGCTTTATATTTTTTAATATTTTTTAATTTATTTGGGCCAATCAATCAATCAATCAGTTATTATTATTTTCGTGGTTAAAAATGTTTGTTTAAAATGATACGGGCTTTATAACTATGTTAATATTTTTCAAGAATTGACAAATAAACTGCCAATGAAAATAGATTGTGTAAAAATTATAAAAAAATGAGTGTTTGGATATTCAATATTTAATTAAATAATACATCAAGCCAGTTATTCTCATTCAAAGTTCCAGTATATTTATTACATTTACCGTTAAAAGGAGGGAAGAAATTTTCAAATAAAAATCCTGTTTTTTTTTTAAATTTAAAACTTCATCTAACTATTTTGCAATCTGTTTATTTTCGGAAAATTTGTCATACTATTTGATGTAAGTTTACAATGTTTAATTCCTAACTTATTTATATAAAGTATTTATCTTATTACACGTAATGTGTCTAAATTTATTTCACTTTTGAAGGATTGCATTCAAATTATTCGAGTGAAAAATGATACATTTATTTATTGTTGTAAATATATTACAAAATGTAGACTTTTATTTTTTGAACATTTGTTTAACAGATTTTACGTCTTACGCACGCTTTAGTACTGCATTCCGAGCAACTAAAAAACAATGTCCCCATAAACAAACTTCCCCATATTTATTATCTGTACTCATCAAAAATCTTAAACCTAGGATAATTCAGTGGTCAAGATTTGATAAAATTTTCGTGTTTGAAATAATTTTTTATTTCTTTCGTGAACTTTTTTTGAAAAATATTTAATTAAACAAACAGAATACTTCTCATATGAATTACCATGCGGTTTTTTTTAGTGTAAAACTTTAAATTGTTGATCAAAAACAATTTAGGTTTATTTTGATTCATAAAATGTTTTATGAAAGGGTTTTTAATCCTCTGACGTTCGATATAAGCAAGTAACACCATTTTAAAAATGCAATCTTTTTATTTTGAACTACCTGAGAAACACGCATGCGCGTCTCATGGATTGAATGATTGTCAATGTGTTGACTTATATTATCTTTATGCGAATAATAATTATGTGAAAGATATATCACTTCATTTATGAAAGGACAAGGTTGGATAACAGTGGGTTCGAGTATTGTTGCATACGATAATATTATATTAACATCTAACACTAATAGTTAAACTGGGTGAATTTGGTTATTATAGGCAGAATTTGTGGGGAAATAAGTGAGCCAATCGAGTATGATAATTAAAAATACTGGTGGGTTTAAAAATTCATGGAGAACATACAAATAGTCTATATGGCGATGTTTTTGCATTTTGGTATGTTAAACAATATTGTACTCAAGATTTAATTTAATATAATAATAAATAGGACCTGTTTCTTGTAATCATGATTATTTTAATGGGTTAGGTATTGTGTTTGACACTTACTCAAATCTTCAAGATATTCATTAAGTAATTATATAACATTAATTAATATTTAGCATATTCACCCTGTTATTTCTTGGAAAATAAATGTTGATCCTGATAGTGATGGTACACATTCTGTATTCAACGGCTATACTGTATATTATTAATATTATTAAAATATAGAATAATTTTAGATCTTGAGTGCATTCTGTCATAATAATGTATTATGGATTTAATTCAATACTTTTAGTATTATCTCATATTATGTAGTTTTATTTAGATATTTATGAAAAATTTTCAAAATAATAAAATCGCTGAATGCTTTAATTCGTCTAATATTTTTATTGTTGCAAAATTATAATATGATCTCGATGATAATTTTGATTCTTTAAATTGTTCGAGCCTAGAGCATATTATCCCTAATATTCCCAGATGAAAATGTTTACAACTATTTTATAAAAGCTTGTGGCCTTATCATTTCCGAATAATTATGCCAATTTTTCCTACGGAATCGGTTTAATTGGGAAATCGTTACCCATGAATTTAATAGAAAAAGCCTTCCAAAGTCTCAATATAAGTCTTCCAACCACATTTTTGTTGCAGATTCGTCTAGCCTCGAATCTTCAAATCCACTCTTTAGAGCCTAAACAAAAAAAATTGCGTTAGCGTTAGAACTACCTCAACAACAGAGTTCTTCCCCGGTGTAAAAAGATAATTGGCGAGGAAGATCATGTTACAAAACGTCAATTATATTTTAACGTTATACAAAACTTCTGAATGATAACAAAATTGTTCATCAGTAGTAACCATATCCCTCTTTTTACATGCAAGAGGAAGCGGTCTCCAGTTGTGTGTGAGTAATACAATTCGTTACTTAGTTTACCGAAAGACCCTCTTGTAAAAACTAGAGGATAAGAACGCCTTTTTTTTGGGGGATGTAAACAACAAGCACAACTAGAGCATGGAATTTATGGTTAAACTAATTCAAACCTTTACAGATTCTCTATCCTCTGCACAATTTTCAAAAACTTTAGATTGTGAGGATTATGAATAGTATGAATGCACTACTTTTTTCTTACTGCGGGAGGCAAAGACCATATTCTATCTGTACCACAACGCGTTCTTTCCTTTAAAGACGTTTTAAAAGATTTCATATCTTTTATTTAATTTTCACCACTAGATAGAGTCTAAAACTAATCTAGATAATGGGTCATATACGAATTTCATATCGAAAATCCATGTTAAAGCGTTTAAAGTAATTGCCTTAAAAGACTAAAAATATATATATAACGTGTTTTTCACTTCAATTTTTTTCTTTTAATCTATTCAAAATATATTAGTCAGTTAAGTGGGCTGGTGATATAAACTGAGATGTAAAATATGCAAACTAAACCTAAACCATTACGTTGTGCAATAAGCCTTTGACAATCTTAATATAAATTATAACTGGACAAAATAAAATGTAAAAAAAGTAAAGTGTGAAATATATGGTGAATTTGTAAATACCATATAAATTAACCCCATAGACGTTTCAGGAAATGGATAAATTTCAGGTACATAATATCTTTTGAAAAAAAATATAAAATTACAAAAAAAGGTCAGGGAGGTTCAATAACGTACGTGGTGCCGTAAAAAAAGATAGGTTAACTGTGATATGGGGGTAGTAACAAAATATTATGAACTCTACTACCTTGTGAAAATACCAGTAACACGATAAACTGGAAACAAAATCTACATTTGGGGCGTATTTGTTACAATAACTATACTGCCGCCCTTCAAAGAGGCAATTGTGGTAAATTATAACACACCAATGCTAAGTTATTAGGAGTTTATTCTCAAACTCGTTATAACCAGAAAGCTTAGTAAGCATCAAATCTAGAAAACAAGGTCGCACGTGGGTCCATCCCTTTTTTAAAAGATAACTTGTAAATTTAAGACCCTATCGCACATTTTTTTAAATTTATTCTCCCGGTTGTCAGTAACGCCCATACGCGCTTCCTAAAATCTCAATGTGGTTATTATATCAGTATGTTGCATATATTTAGGAAGTTTTTATAATTGCATATTTGACATTTTATTTTGCGATTTGACTTATAGAGATTTTATATTTGTTGAAAGTCTTAAAAACTAGCTTGGTAAATATTCTGAGTAAAAAAAAGCCCCCATAAATTAAAGATATGGATCCAAGTTAGCCATATTACCGTCAAATTAATTTGACTCCACAGATGAGTTACAATGTAAATTGTGAAATTAATTCATATGACAGTTATTTTTTGTCCTATTTTTAAGGTAAAAAAAGTTCTCTGAGAAATGTTTTTCGAATGTGACTGTCAATTATTTTATTTGTAAAAACAAAATAGTAGATGAGCACTAATTTATATGTTATTTATGGGATATATTCAATAATATATAGGTTTAATTTATTTATTTTTTTAATTTGCATATTTGACATTTTTTTCAGATCATACGAAATATATTGTAATGTTTTATAGGTTTTAATATTTTGCATATTTTAGACTTTTTTTGTGCAATGACTGAACGAACAGTATATTCTATTTTAAATATTGTAAATTATTATTAGATATAATATGTAAACACCTTTAATAAAGATTTGCTTGAATATTTTAGTCATAATCAGTATTCCTCAATGTCGAATCACAATGAAAATTAGGCAACCACAAAGCTGAGTAGTTTTTTCCTTAGTTACGGCCACTCGTATAGTTTATAGCCGCACTGCACTTTTTTATTTTTTCATAATCGTGATATTACTATTATGGCAGATGCGCGTTTCATTGAATTACAATTTAGTTTTTTGCCTATGATAAGGGGTTTTTAGAACTTGCATTAATGACATTTTTATTTCAATTATAATGCTTTTCAACTTATAATATTAAAAACGTTTTGGTATATTTAATGTGGCATATAATTTGCAAATGTGTCAATGATAAATGAAATAAAAGCATTGATATGAAGTGCGTGTCAAGATATTTATGGATTTAGAATATAGAAGTCTTGGATTTTTAATATAACTATAGAGTGTCAAACAATCGATATCTTATCTCAGTTTCATCAATAGATATATCAAACAATATCTCAAATATATATAAGAAAGTCTTTTTTATAAATATATTTAAATCAAATGTGATATACGACTAAAAAAATAAAGTCATATTTTTAAAACTAAAAATAATGAATTATGACATTCTTGTAAGAGATTAATCAAATATCTTAAGATATTGCAAGTCTTTATCAAAATCATATACATGGTATTTGAGAGTAGTAAATATAAAAAAATTGAATAAAAAAGATTGAGCTTTAGAACAATATTAAAAACAGCCATAAATATTATCACAGACTAACAAACTCTATTTTTTGTTAAGTTTTTGACTAAAAATCATATATTTATTCATTTAGAACAACTATGGTAAAATATGGACAGATAATATATGAAGTAAAACATAATTTAATTGGATTATTTTTATTTTGCAAAATTTTAAGGTTCAAACATTTCCAAAATAATTCGTCTGGGATTCTAAAATATTATATAATATAGTTTTCTTTAAATGTTATGAATAAAATTTTATTGTTCATTTCATGTAGGCAACCAGAATAGAGTTATGTTCATAAAAGTGTAATTGCACATTTCAGAACATGCTGTTAATTTATCCGCAATCTCAATTTCATAATATATTCCCTTATAGTTCAATTATAATGTGGTATCCCAAAAATTTATAATAAAATTAATGTTGTTTCTTCATCTATATTTAAATGTTGAATAAAAAATTATTTTATTCTTAAACATCAAATATTAGTGTAAAACGTTATAAAAAAACTTTGTTGAATATAGCACATATTTTTATATATATTTTAGAAAAATTATTATTTTCATCATTGTTAAAAAAACTAGGTAGTTTTGCTCGCGGTCGCGGCCCGTCTTAATTTAAGTTCAACTTGATTGGTTTTTTTTACTTGGGTCGCTTCGCTTTTCATCATATTGTATCTAGAGAAGAATTATTTGAAGTTTTTGGGATTTGATCATGGTTCACCTAATAAAAAGAACTTGTGAAGATATGAAATATAGAAGAAGGCAGTCTTGAATCGTCTAAATGAAAGTTTCACTTCATTGACTCGTAGTAATCAGAGAGAACAAAAATTAATTTTGGTGGAACTTGATTTATGCCTTGTTGTGACTTTAATTAATGGTTTAAACTTTAAAAATAGAAATTCCGTCATTAAAAGGGTTTAAAAAGATCATAGCAGACTTTGGCCGGGGCAGACAGTCAGAACATTTAGATATATTATCATTAAAAACAATCTAAATCATTTCAAGAGTAAAAATTAGCCGAAGCAGCCGTATTAGTTACACACTGCGCATGGTGAATTGCGAATGAGCTAGACAGGCAAACAGAATTGTTTTAATATATTTTTATATTAATTAATTAAAAACATTCTAAATCATTTCAAAATTTAAAATAAGCCGAACACGCCTATATGCGTAAAGCATGCGCAGTTGAGCGCGGCAGACAGACAGAATTGCTTTAATATATTATTAACAAGAAGATTAGATTACGCCGTCAGTTCACCACTAATCAAGGTAATAAACTTTCATAACCCAATTATCATAAAATATAATTATTATTTTTTTGATTCAAATTATCATATGTTTATTTTTTTCAATGAACGAATTTATTTCAATAATATAAATAAGGTATAAATTCATTCCAGTATTGATCGATTTTTCGCTGCAACCCCAATGGCTTTCTGTCATACTAAAATAAAAACAATGAATGTTGACAAAAACGAAAGGTTATATGTTGAACTTTGAAAATTTTAAAGATGTAGATCAAAAGATTACAGTTAGCGCACACGCGCTTATATATTTGTCGATTGTATTTCGTTTTAATCTAAATATAATATATCTTCGGCCAAAACTATCATTAATAATATATATAAAAAATGATACTTCTTTCATTGGTATATGTTTATTTTTATTTACGATAAATTTTACAAAACCCATACACTCTTATTTTATTTATGAAAAACATAGAAATATTGCATTTTAATATTTTTTTCAAATTTATACTTTATAAAACAAAATTATAAAACTTAGGCGTTTCTATTGATGGCCAAATTATGCTTAACAGAATTAGTATTTCATTACAATACATACATTTGTAAATTGATTGAACTTTCAAGTAATGATGATACTATACAGAAAAACATAGCTTCCTATCTATATTTAATCAATACTTTGAAACGGAATAATATTATTGGAAACGAGATTGACCATCAAATCTATTACATCGAAATGCATACACATAAGCAATGCACTCCAGACGATATTTCTTGGTTAAATGAATTTTTGAAACCAGATGATATAATACAACGTAAAATATTTACATTTGTTTTAGAATATCGTCAAAACAAACTTCCAAACATATTAGTTTTATACTATGGAACAGATTGGTCTGTTTTTAAACAAGATGAGATTTCTTTTTTACAAATTTTTAAAATTCTGTCAACATTTCACAGACTTCAATTAAGCTTAATAACGAAAGAATACGCAGAAGAATCCAATGAAAAAAATATTCAGTCAATGATAGATCATTTGCGTAATTATAATCTTCGGCTAATGAGCCTTTTCAGTGCAATATTAAAAAAGAAAGGAAAATCTCTAAGCGAAAAAATATGCCATCATTTAAATACAAAGCTACGATTGTATCAAAATACACACCCCTAACTTCCAATTTTCTTGAAAAGGAATGCAAAAGTAATAAAATTTAATCTCGACCGGTAAAAGATCATAAATGGATTGAGTCCTCTGCTTGATAGAAAGATCAAAATAGATATCCTTGAAAAGAAAAAAACTTCTCTTTAAATTGATTAAAATAGTAATTATAAATATTAAATATCAATTAATCACCTAGCATGCAAAATATAAATCATTGAATTTTAGAAATCTTAATATTACGTTGTAAGCTTTATTTTTAGCATGTGAGGGTAAATAAAATATATGATCCAATTCCTGACTGGTGTTTGTTGACTAAGTTAATTAATGATGACAAGCAGTGTTTTTTCATTAAAATGAAGTTAACAAGACAACTGCCATGTGTTTTAGTTCAATCTATATTTGTGTAAATTGTTTCCAAGTGGAGTGATTAAATTTTAATTTTTAAATTAAGTAAATACTTATAATCCTAAAAATTTTATTTTAAGACATAAAGTTTATTTTATTTAAATGGTTATATTGATTATTGTATGGATTAAGCAAGGGGTTTTAATCATTTTTTAAACATATTAAATAGTGTTATAATAATTATTTATTTACAATTTGATTAATCGCGTTTTAACTATTATCCTAAGGATGTGAGATGATTATTGTATTAATATATTTATCAGAATATACAATTAGTATTCTGATTGAGTATCCGCGGCTCAATTCAATTTAACTTTTATAAAAATTATTTTTTATCAAAGTCTTATATATGTGGTATATAAATAAAATAGGAATTAAAATTATTAAATAATCGATTATTGATTCGGATTAAATGGGATTATTAAAGAGAATAACTATTTTTATGATAAATATACTAATATTGTTAGGGTTTCAACTACTTACAAAGGAAACCTTAGTGTTTACCATAAAAAAATTTAAATACGCGTAGCATCGAGAATATGTGAGGGGAAATATGCAGTAGAGCTACAAATTTAAGAATAAATTTAAACGGGAGTGAAGGAGAACTACCCAAATTAACGAAATCTTTGTTAATTTAACTTAGATTCATACTCACGAGGGTAATAATTAAACGATCGTTTCGCGAAAGCTTATGTGGATATTAGCGAGTAAGATTAGAGAAGTATCTGCCCAAATCCCCTCTGTTGTGGGATTTTTATATACTCTCGGGAAGCCAAACCGTTTGAGAACCTTTTTAAAAAAGCGTATCTAAAAAGAATGCTTCGAACAAATCGATACATAGCCCAACCTGGATGAAATCTAATTTACTAATCATGGCTTCTTTCTTATACTTTTTTTTAATATTCCATAAGAAATTCAGTATATGGTACTAAATGAAAATATAACTTGTTTTTGGATATCGAAAATGATTGAATGGATTGTCGAGGGCAAAAATTGGGCAAGCCAATAAAACTTTTTAAGTAGTTTCCTCAATTTTTTTCAATCTTTACACAATCCATTTTAAGCTGGTGCACGGAATAAAGCCTGCAACTCTTTACTTCTTTCTGGAGAATAAAACAAGTACTCATACGACAAAATACTACTCTACTTGTGAAAGAATTTATTCCATTAGCTTCTCCCAAACGCATTTGATTAGATATTGAGACAACTGCTTTGTGTGCATTTAAACTGGTGCTTCAAGAATCGAATGTTAGGGGCCGGTACTTTTCTTAAAACTAGGGCATCATGCATAAATTTAATAATATCGCAAGAAAGCCGATAATAAAACGAATGAGGAATTAAGGATAGCTATGCGTTGCTGGTCTGCGTTAATTAATGGTTCAACTAGTATAGGCTCTAGAATCATTTATATCCGTGGCCAATAGTATGCTGGTTCTCAACAAAATTACCAGAATTTCTATCTTATTTTGAACATATTTATATTCGAGGAAGCAGGCGCAAGGGCAAGTGGAAGATTGTTGGCATCCCATCTTCTCTAAAATATATGGAATCAGCCTCGGAGGTAGGTGTTAAGAACATTAAATTCGGGGGAAGAGGGGGGCAGCCCGGTTTACAAACTATAGATAACGCTCAGGCCACAACAGTGTAGAAATTTTTAAAGAGAATTTCAAAAGATATGGAAATGCAGAAAATAAATTTTTATTCATGATATCTCGTGTTTCTACTCGGCTGCATCGAGACAACATAGGCAGCAAAAACAGAGGGCCATGAATGATGTTAGTAGTTACACGGGGAACGATGCCTTCTTTGTATATTTGATGCTATTGTATACCTATCGTCTGTATAATCTTTAAAATAGCAATTAGCATAATATATTTAGGACACATTTATTTCAAAATTAGTCTCAACCAGTCATTAGATTCATCATTAAGACGAAGCTTATTTAACCCAGAATAAACTGAGAAGATTGTCCAACGGAAATAAAATAAATCGGTTTTAAATGTTATCGAACTATGAGCTATACACTCAAGGCGTATTTAGGTAGATCTTCAAAGCTAAAATTATGAATTTAGGTGATGACTGTTTTCAGAATTAAAATTATTAAAAAGCATCATTATATTAAAATAGGATAAAACTGTGAACGACAGAAATATATATGAGTTAACAAAACCTTTATTTATGAGAATAATTAAATAAATATGAAATAGTATTTTGTTTTAACCATATTGTCGAAAGTAAACAAAAAATGGAAATAATATATTTATTAAGCGGATAAAGCAACACGCAATGAAGGGACGCCAAATGGCTGGCATTAGATTATACGATAAGATTTTTAAACTTTTATATTTGGCTTAGCATTCCTGAAATGGTTGTGAGCCTCAGTAAAAACTATTATATTATGCTAAAAAACACGATTAGTAAGAATCGTCGTCGTTTGCGCGACCCCGAATGTCAAACTAAAACTAAATCCTATTATTTTTATTATTATATGTATTTTAGCTCTTAATATTTTTGGTACTTGTCGGTTATACGATGCGTTTAAAACCACCCCTGTAATTCATTGTAAATTAAATCAATAATTTTATGTTTTTTTTTGAATTTATTTTTAATAAAAATAAGAAAGTTCAGCATTTTTTTATATTTTCCATCATTAATTTTTTAGGATGAAATTCATATAATTTTTCGATGTTATTAAGGATGAAGATTCAGCAATATTTTTTTTCTAACAAATGAAATTTTGGCTCAGGAGATCTAAAACACGTTTATATAATACAATATCATTATAATAAAAAAAATTCATTTTTTTAATACATACGGCTCTTATAACCTAATAGAACCATATATTTATATGTGGAAAGAGATAAAGCCCAGCCACCACAAAATCATTTATTTTCCAGGCGTTGAGAAAAGAACAGCTCAACCAGAAGCTATTATATAAATAAAATAGTGGATGAAGTTTTGATTGCATGTTGGTTTAGACCTTTTGTTCCGCCATTTGTATACACATGCGCGCAGAGTGTCAAAAAGCAATGTAATGGTAAAAATATATTTATATAAATATAATATAGGTGAATTAAAATAATCAATTTATATAAATGTAAACAGTATAAAATTATATTACGGTTCAATAATCCTGAATGAACCGTAAGCCGCACTATTTGCGGGAGAATGGTTACGAACTTTAATTTTCTCAAGACAAACATTGTTATTGTAGACAACTCGTATTTTATTTCTTTTAATATAGTAGAAATTATTATAAATAGCACGTTAGAAAATATATCAAAACATTACTTCGTCTATAACTGCTGAGGTAAGTAAATAAGATAAAATATCTTATATATCACCATATACATATTCAAAAATAATTTATAACTCTTGCTATATATTATATTTAAATTTTAAATTCATAC
>SGJC01000024.1:0-34575 GCA_009887335.1 Henneguya salminicola | reverse complement strand
ATCTGCCTCACATTAATTTACAAGGGTCTTTTTACAGAAGTTCACACTCCTGACAACAATGAGTTGTACGTTATTCGGTTAATTCCCTTTAAGAAATTTTTTTTAAATTAGTTTCGAATAGACTTTATTGAAAATTTTCCTCAAAATACAAAAAGAGGACCATATTTGAGTTTAACAATATTTATTTTTAAAAACAAAAATTTAATATTTGTTTGGGAACACCTTTATTTTATTTCTCAACTGTTTATAATTGTATTTTTTAGGTTTCATTCCATGCGGACCACTGCCATTGAAATCGATAACTACTGGTTTACCAATAGATTGCATTCAATTTGATAAAGAGAAAATAGAAAATTATTTCAGAAGACAAATAAAAATTATAATTATCAAAAATATGAAAATTATTACCAAGAGTAAACGAATACTCACTCAGCAACCTATATTAACTCAAAAATACAACAGTTTTTCATATGAAGATATTGCAAATGAATACATTGATTATCAAATGAATCTATGTATATTACAGAAATTTTTTGTATTGGAAATTGTATCCAAAAATAAAATATATATCGTTGAACCATTAAATATTGGGTTCAATGTTTTAATTCCGGTTTTGAATTCGAATAAAAAAATGAAAATAACTATTCAAGCGCGTTATGTAGGAAATCAAAAAAATATATTATTCACCATAAGAGAAGAAAACCACAACTTTACTGATAATAATTTCTATTATCATTTAAATATTCAACTATTTAGCACTAAAAACTCATATTTGTATAAAGAATTTTATGTGACTATCGATGTTTACGATGATGTACTTCAATATTTGACTTACAACGTAAAAACTATTCCAATTTTATTATTTAAATTTAAAATGACATGCACAACATCAAAAAAACAGCCATTAATTAAAGTTTTATCAATATTATTTATAAATGGGTTGCCAGTAACATTAGAAGATGTATCCATTGACATAATGATGAAGGAAGAGAAATATACTATTTCCACACAACAAATAGAATTTTATAAAAAATTTGACTTATATATTAAAACAAAAGCAGAAGTTATCATATGTCTATTAATCGATAGATTCCAGAGCGGGTTGTAGTTAAAATACAGACAAAATATTATTACCAACAAATGTTCAAAAAGGTTTACTTCAACAATTTAACACCCTAGAGATATTTTTTGAATAACTATATTTTTAAAATATATGAAATTTTTTTTTGCTTAATGTTAGTTGATTCATTCCAGAAAAAAATATGATATCAACCTTGTTGATATGTTTACGTTCGCTTACTAGTTCGGCTTCTTGCCAGTTATGCAATTGAATTTTTGCAATCTGGTTATAGTTTTTTCTAAATTGTGAAGTAAAATATTGTTTGATTGAAAAGAGGTGAATATTTTGTTATATTTGGTGTGAGTTTTGTATACGGATCCTTATATTTATATTTCCGATTGCATTGCAACATTATAATTACAATTTTGTTTTATTTATAACTATTCAGCATTTGAAAAGAGATTAGGTTGTCAAAATTATAAGGATCACATAAAAAAATTATAAAAATAGCAAAAAACATAAATTTAAAATTTTTTAATGAATTAAAGTTAAAGTTAAAAAATAGAGTATAACATTATATTATGGTTCCCTTTTGTTTTTTTATCATTTCGAGGCAATGAAAGATTGAGATGTATTGATAAAAGATTTACAATTGACGAATTCGAAATATTTTTCAATAAAGTATAAGGAAATCTAAAATTAATATATTCAATCATTAAAAGTCAGAAAAATGTAGAGAAATAGAGCTATATATTAATAAGAAAAACTTAAAAATTTTAGAATTGTCCAGCTTTATTTAATAAGGCTATTATTTGTCTATGATTCTTTAAAAAATATTGAATTTAAATAGTCCCATTAATTTTCTTTTATGTATATATGCTTAAAAAAGGTCAACCCGATTTGAGAAAAAATATTTTATGAAATGCATGCAAGAAATGTGCTTTTTTGACATTCTTAACTAGATTTCAATTTATTGTGGAAATTTTAGAAAACTATGAATATTATTATTTCTAAATTTTTAATAGATGCAAATATACAACATCTGGGCATGAGATTTATTTGCCATGCTTTATTTTTTCTTTCGGCAAAATCTCAGTATAAATGATAACTTTGACTAAAATTTTCTAGAAATTCAGAATTATTTTATAAATAAATAAACACGTGTGAAGTGTCGAGATTTAATAAATAAAAGGAGGACGATATTTTAACTTTTCAAATTATTTCCCATAAAAGAGTCGAAGTTTATTAATGTTTTCACTACGTTGATTAATTTAAAATAAAATAACTGGTCACTCTCTAATTATTTTCATTATAATAATTTTTTAAAATTAAACTGCAGCAGTGTAAGTTAAGTTTTCAGGTTAGTGGACCCAACTTTAATGGGGGGGGGGGGTAGGCATACTGTGTAGCTATACTGTGATTTGTTTGTACAAGCTGATTTTGAGCTATTTTAAATTATATTTAATTTTTGTGGGCTAATTAAAGATCAAAAGAACATGTTGAAAACACTCTAACCTAATGTTGTTGTGAGGAAAAATTTATATTTGAAAATGTGATCAGCGCTCAGTATTTGTCTTCCGAAAAATAACTACACTAGTCTAGAAAGATGTGTAAGTTTAACTTCTAATCACAACACACAAGCCAAATTTCTTTGCTTTTATACGCATCAATAGTCTGCACAGGCCCTGGAATCTATAAAATAATTGGAAAAATCGAAGGATTCCCCCTTTATATGTTGTATTTATAATATTATACATTGAATTGGAAAATTCCATTGATGTGTACAAACAACAAAACGTACGGAATAGATTATAATTTGTAAGAAACAAAAAATTTGTTTTACTGAGAGTGGATATATTAAAATATGGGCTCTAGTAATTAAATAAAATATAATTTATTGATTTTTATTTCATCATAAGTTCAATTATGTAAAAATTAAAACACATATGATATAAAATAATACTTAAAATATATAAAAACATAAACAAGAATATTTAAAAGTTTAATTATATAATATTATGTTTTTATAATTATAAATAAACTATATCGATTCACATATTTTGCGGTTTAAACTATCTTTTCTTTTATTGAAGGTTTAGATTTTTTTGTCCTAACTGAATATATAAAAAACCGGGTGTTCTATTTTGAAGATAATTTTGTTATCTCAAAATTTTTGTCATTAAACTTTCAAGCAAACATTTATGCAATGCACAGTTGTAATATCTAGGTCTTTCTTGCTAACTTTCAATCTTAATCTCTACTATTTAGAAATGCCTTACCAGTACGGAGTTTGTTCAGAGTTCTGAAAATTCAGTGCTAATTTTTTTAATTCCGAGTTATAGTTTCCTATTTTTGGTATATTTTAATCTCTCTTTTGATAGAATCGATCAGCAGAATATTAAATTCCTTCTCCTTTGTCGTGGCCTTTATGTTTCAGAGTATCGCTTTTTTTAATTGTAATAAAATTAATCGAACTATTTTTATTTGTTAAGTATCGATAGAGAATTAAATTCTTGTCGTATATAGCTTAAGAAATTGTACATTCATTTTAAAATATTTTATTATTTGACTTGACAATTATCTCCTAATCAAAAAATTCTAAGTTTTTTATAGCCAAATGCTTATATTTGTCCCATTAAAATAAAAAATTTGGACCATATTTATTTTATTGTTTTATTTTCGAGATCTGCATAATATTCTTTATAACAGTTACGAATAAAATAGCTGAAATTTATTATTCTTTACTGAATGCCATATCTTTAGTATTAGGTCATAGAGATATTATTAACCTATTCGTATGGCCAAACTATTTCAAAGCCTTTCTAGAAATAATATTTGAGAAAACATTCAGTATTTAAAACCCCTTATCTCATTGATAACATTATTTATAATGTATTTCTCAATTATTTTTTGTATATCAATCAATGGATTGATAGGAATTTGCTAAGAATACAAATGCTCATTTCCTCAAAATTCTCAGTCCCTCACGAATCATAATTCTATCTTATCATTAATAACTTTGGTTATCGAATGGAAAATCCCCTTCTAATTTATAAAAAACATAACTTATTATTACTTTGAGTACGTCACTCAACCTTTGGCATCGACGAAAACTGTTTAACCTCGCTCATCTTCTGAGAAATAGTATTACCAACTGCCCTAGGACGCCCCTTGAACTTTATCCGGCCTTTTAATTTGCTTTCCCCAGTATTGCAACACACATAATTCAACTGCAGTCAGCCTCTCCTTCCACGACCTACTACCGAGATGACATACAATAATAAAGAATATTAAAGAATACAAAGTCAGAATTTTTAGAAAATAAAGGGCTTAACACGGGTTCAAACTCTCAACCTTCACCGTAGTCTCACATGGCGAGCGGCTACCCCTCAAAAACATAGGCTATAGTTAATTTATTGAAATCTTGTTTTTATCACATTCTAAAAATAAACTCTTAATATAGTTTTGATTTGAATTCAGTTTCATTTCAAATTCTTTTTACTTCTCGTTTTTTTGTTTAAAAAATGTTTAATTGTTTTTTTATTTTAATTTTTTTCTATATATTGTAGTTTGTATTATCCATCAAATGCAGCAATAACATATATTAAAAAAAAATTGATAACATAATTTTCCGTGGACATTAAGTTCATATATAATATTGAATTGCTTTATTCCACTAAATACTTTCAACAGTTTTCTTTTTATAAGTATAATGAAAAGAATAAAAAAAATTATCCTCAAGAAAATTCTTAAGAGATTCGGTATTCTAAGAGTAATGAAATGGATGTGTAGTTTGGTCGAGACCCCCAAACTACGGATAATGTCTATTTTTCGATTTGCCGAACCAAACTGGGATACCGCGAAGATCCTGTCACAAGAGACTAATATTTTTAAAAATCCATTCAATTTAAAAAATTATGCTCAAATTGATTTTAGTTTTACAATTTTTTCATATTTAATATTTCTAGTCTCATTATTTTCTTTAATTTGGAAATTTTTTTTTAAAGTTGAATCGGTAATTATAATTTATTTTTTACATTAAATTTTGCGTTTGAATATTTCTACTATGAATAGTCTTAGTTTATTTTAAAAATAAAATTATATTTTTAAAACACAATAACATCGTAATAAAATAATATTTAATATTCTCGCATCAGAGATTTAGATAAAAAATCATGTAGATACAATAAATACATTACTACAAGATCCCACTGTAGGAAATACCCCACGCATAATTAATATTCGAGCCAATTATATAAATTCTCGTTTTAGTGTTGCTCCATCTTCTTAATAAAAAAGTGATATCGACGAAATTTTGTCCAACCCTAGATTTCGGGTATAAAATTTTTTATGTTATTCTAGCGTATAAAGTTACAAGTGGACACCAAACTAGAACATGATATTTTAATAATGGGCTACATCCAAATATGCTCAGGTATTTTTCTTTAAATTGTCGTTTCAAATATTCTGTTATTTTCAAACTCTTTGCTTCTTGGGATATATCTAATTATTTGAAAATAAAATTTTCCTTCTTTAATAAAATTGTGCGGAAATATAACTCCACTTATAGCCAAGCCTGAAAAATATTCCCATGGACAACAAAATATAAACCTCAAATGTAAGAATTTTACAATGAAGAATAGTTTAACGTTTTTTCGATTTGACACGCTCATAAATCATAAAATTGCCCACAAGATAACGAATTTGTTTCTGCCTAAGTTTCTCTTCCTTTAACATCAATACATAGTTTATATACCCATACTTAGCTCAAAGTCAATCACCTTTGTTGCTAATCTGAGGAACATAGTTTCAGTCTAAAATAAATTGTTGGATATAATGTTATAATTTTTTTATAATAATTTATTTGTGAAATTATATCGTTTTATACCGGCAATAAATTTTAAATGGAGTAAAAAAAATAAAATTAATGGGTGTAAAATACTCTGGGTTTAGAAGAAAAAGTTTCTCATTGAAATTTTTAAATTTGATTGCATTTTGCAGGATATTCTATGATTTAATTGAGTAGATAGGGATAATTAAAAATTCATTCTCGCCAAATCTTAATTGTACAGTATATGTGACATAATCTACCCTCCACAATTTTTTTTATTTTTTGAAACTATATTTTACCTTTTTTATGACGTTGTAGGAACATATGAGATCTTTATTTAAATATTAGTTTCCTTTCATTCGTCTCATCTCCTTAACTATATTTTGCCACAATATACATTTACTGTGTATCCGATACAGTCTAGGGAGTAGGCCCTCGCTATGTGAGGCTACAGTAAAAGTTGAGAGTTTAAAACAGCGTTAGGCCATTTATTTTCTAAAATTCTTGGTTTTAAATTCTCACATTGTATTCTTTAATGTTCGTTATTATTGTATACAACCACGAGGGTAGACCGCGAGAGGAAAGACTGACCACAGTAGAGACATAAGTGCTGCAATACCTGAGAAATCAGCAAAAAAATTGTTGATTAATTTGAAGGGGCATCCTAGCTCAGTTAGTAATTCTGTTTTTCAGGAGATCGGAAAAATTCAGAAATTGACGGCTTCGTTAAAGGTTGAATGGCATAATCAAAGTAAAATTTAGAATGCACTTTAATTTATGAAAGATTATTTTTTAAAACGGGAATCAAAGTCATTTATAATAAGGTATGGGTAGAATCCGTGACGGAGGGAGACTCACGTGGCAAGAAACATGAGTGTTTCTTAGCTTTCGTTTTAAAAATATATTAACTTTCATTGATTTTTCTTAGCTGAGTAGCAGGACATAATAGAATATTTTTTAGAAAACCTAACAAACAGACACCAATATTTTTTTTCACATAAGACATGTCAAAGTTACGGATTTTGCTTACTGGCCTTTTAATAGCCTTTACCCTTTATGTTTATGATTATAGATTTTATCCACAACTACATTCTATTTTTTTTAATATTCAGGCTTTTCACAATTTTAATTAAATGAGATATAATTAGGTTTGCTGTTATCTTTTCTTCCATCAACGAACGTAAATTGCATATTTGTGTTTCAAAATTTTTCTTTATGTTTTTTTATTTGAATAAATATTATCGAGTTTTAAAATAGTATTTTCTTGTTAAGAAATCTATATAATTCCCCTATACACGTTTTTTAGATACATTCATTTTTTTACTTTATTTCGTAAATTTAAAATAAATGTATATATTTTTTAAACTAATAATCTTATAGATTGGACTGCATTTGAAAATTCGGCATTCTTAATTTTTTTTCTTTTTGATAAAATAATTGTTGTTGCAAAAAAATTCTCAAATGAGATCTATCGACCTTCTATTTGTGTCTGTTTAAGGTCCTTCACAATTTTGACAAATTAAAACCCTTTTTTTTTGCACCTCACATAAAATCCTGTGATATATTTACAATTTAACTTAAATTCTTTCACCCAATTTATTTTCAATTTTTCGTAAATCGAATAAAATTTAGCTAAACAAATTTCCTTGATTTATAATTTTATACTGCGAGCTTTCCCTCTCTTTTTAAATGAAGCTTAATGCTACAAATTAATGTTATCCTATCCTTGCAAAAAATGAGTTAGTACCTATTCGTAATTGATATTGTTAATGAAATTTTTTCAACACTGGAAGGAATTAGTGGTCGTTTGTAAATTATACAACGCTTTAGAAGGAAAGGTGGCTTAACAATTGTCCCTTTTTGTTTTGAGTAATTTACGAACGATCTCTTAAAGATTTTTAATTTTATCAAAACATTTTCTTTTTAATTCTCACACGAAATAAATATTTGTAACTGTAAAAATTTAACATAGCTTGGAGATTGATGTAATCATATTAAATTTATTTAACGCAAACAAACGAAGCATTAAAACTACATACAGAATTAATTCTAATCGATAATGAATGCGCTTTTTTTATTATTAATCAAAGCCCTCGCAGGTATTTGAACATTGATATAAATGTAGCGGGGAAAACTCATTTAGCTTGCAATCATCAATTAATTCATGATTGTAATCCCATAACGACAAAACTTTCATGCGCTATTAAAAGTAGAAAAGGTGAAGGCTGTATTGCTAAATGGTTTGAAGTAAGTATAATGGAGAATAAAACTGAAATAATTATGGGTAATAAGTTTGAAATATTACACCAAACCAACTTTTACTCACAAGATACAATTCATCAGGTTGATTTAATAAAATTAAAATATTAAGTTTATACTGAAATTTAAATCAAATGCCTCAAATAGGAATGTCTATCTGTTGGAAGTTAAGAATTTGAACGAGCCAGAACAGCTAATAATGTCAATTTATTGTTATATTATTTTAATAACGTTAAGTTTACAGAAATGATTCAAAAAATTTGCCCCATGTTTTATCCAGTAGAAAGCAATCCAACACGGAAATACACACGAATTCGTTTAAAATATACAATCTGTTGTTATCAAGACAAGGTTCTTATGAAATTCCTAATTCAATTTAGCTCAAATATATTATATAACGCTTGTTGGAATGCTTTTTTTAATTGTTTTATCTGTTATTTTAGCTGCAAACCAGGCTAAAAAGAATCAAGCTATAATCTAACCAATATATTATATATATGTATGAATCGAGTTTGCAAAATCTTTTAGCAGTATTCGCAGGATAATTTATTTTTTTCAATTTTAACAATATTTTGTGGTTTAATACAAATATCTAAAGAAACCATATAATATTTTACGGTTTACTCCTTTAATTGAATATATTTAAAATATTTTGATAATCTCTATCGTTTTCTGCCTAACTACACTATTTAAATTAAATTATTCTAGGATTCCACTTGTATTTTTTTGTCTGAGACATGGGATATTAATCTTATTGTTCCTATTCAAGAGAGTTTTCACGAAGATCCTACTAATGTTAAGCCAACCCAGGGGTATGCTCTACTAACACGAAAAGCGATAGTGAATCGTCTAAGACATTAAACCTTAACGCAATTTTTTTTCACTTGTATCCACCCCCAACTGAGAATTTTGGCTTTTGAGATATGCCAAATGTGCAATAAAATAACTTAAAAAAGACCAATCTTAAAATAAAATTTCCAAAATCTTGATTTGGTACCCCATGTATCTAAACTTTATGTCAATACTATTTTTTGGAAACTGAATTTTAAAAATAGAAAAGGAAAATATATGAATAGTGTAAAAAGATTTAAAATTTTGTTTGTTTCAAAGAGGCGTGCAATGTAAGAATTTAAGATTTCGGAGTAGACTGAACCAAAAAAATGCAGAGGTGTTAGTTGGTAGGCACGAGGTGACAACTTTAAACAGCCTCCATTTAGAACTTTTTTTGGTCAGGATTGCAAAGATTGAGCAGTTATAAGGGATACCTAACAGCTTATTTCATGAGCCTAGGCAGAGGGGATTTTGCATTATTTGAATAAAAGTAAATGGGGGTGAGGTTAAGTGGAGAAAAAGACCTCCTACCTATGATGTTTTGTTTGTTGAATTTGAAGGAAAATTGGCATACGCAAACTAGACGATTTTGAGGCTCTTCTCAAAAGAAACAAGTAGAGTTTTAATATTTTTGTTCAGAAAATAATTATTTTTCAACAGATTTTTAATTCGCACATTTCTATATTTTTTATAAACAGTTTTTTTAAAATTTCGTTTTTACTCAGTTAACTTTTTGACAAGATGAAGTTAGATATAAAGGGTTGATTCAAACTTAAAAAGAATGATAAAGACAAAATACTATCCTTTCTCAATTTTTGTCAAACTTTATTGCTTTGTTTTACGCTAGGAAAATTTCTCCACAAGAAAACTTGAAGAAAATGCAATTTTTCTTACGAAGAGCAATAAATCATTCGAAAGTTATTTCAAAAACAACAGTGTTATTTTACCTTCTTTCTCCTCAAATTAAATTTTTTGATCAACGCTGACAATAATCAGCATCATACCCATGGCACGGTAAATTACGTCTTGCCATCAAAAAATATCTTTTATCATTTTAAACTCTTTAAATTTTCTCGTATGCGCTACAACGTCCGGTCGATTGTCCAGTTGAACAGCTACGAGATAGGATCGTATGAGGAGTCTAAAATCTTTGGCTTTTGTTATATCGAACATATTTATCAAAAATACACCAAAACTTCAGATTTACTATCATTTATACACCAGAAGTAATAGGTGTTATTGAAATTTAGGATACTTGGCGTTTCGGGTAGTCTTTTTGGGGATGCATTATTTATAATTTGGTTTTAAATCTGTTTAGGTAATTGATGTTCGAACTTTTTTTAATATTACCCAGAAAGAAAAAAAACATAAAGGGATTATAAAATAAATATTGATTCATCTAACATTCCGAAATAACTATAACATACAATTAATGAGCATGAAATATTAAAATTGCGGTATCAAAAGAAGGGGAATATTTAAAAAAATGTTGTCCAATGGAAAGATGGTCATTTTCTATAACACTTAAATGTAAGCTAATAATTATAATCCTTCATAGCTTGAAAGAAAAGAAAGGATAGATTCAAAATAGAATCTTCTTGTGAGAAAATGCTACAGGGATATATAACATCCATAGAGAAGAGAGGTTGGTCTGATTTTTTAAGGTGGAGGGTTCCAAAAAACTGATGATCTTGTCAGTAATGCCTATGGATTTCCCAGCAATTTCGCAAATATTTAATTTTTAATTGATAAAACCAGCGTAATTTTAATTAAAAGAGTAAAAAATAAATGATTACTTTATTATTGTCTCCATCCCACTGTAACATAAGAACCAGAAGGGATTTTTAACCTAAAATTTGATATTTAAATTGCTAAAATTTAGCTATTAAAAATCTATTAAATAATACAAACAAAATTTAATGAGAAAACCTAAAAACAACTACAGCTATCTCATTTTGAAATTTGATAATTTCAGAATAATAATATAAACAGCAAATAAAAATCTCAAAAATTTTAAATTTAATTATTTTCTATAATTTTTTATTTTATTTTAATTAATTTAACTTAAAGGATTTGTGGGGAACGAGTGAGACACAACATTTGGGAACTAATCTGAAAAATAACCACCAGATTTTTGTGGAGGCAGATGGAAAAATATTAAGCAAGTTATATCCCCTTAATATTTTTTCATCTTTGAAATATATATTAGAGCGGGCTTCATTTTGAACGGCGACTAACCGATACTCGAGACAAAAAGCATATTAGGTGGTCCTGCTACTGCCCCAGTATGTCTGGTAAGTTTCTTATTTAGTTGGAGTCTAAGACAGTGCTTCCTTCAAATGATTAGAATATATGTTTGAAAAAAATGGGATTGAGCCATAGAATATTAAAAACAAAAATAAAATTTGTAAAAATTATATTGTTAATGATCAGAATTAAAATCTTGAAACATAATAAAGAATATTATTATATTTTAAATGATTAGTATTACAAGTGGAAAAATATTTGCTGTACGATGCTTACCGGGCACCCTGCAAGGGCCAGATTGAGAGTTGTAAAGTCACCGTCGAAAGAAACTAGTAAGGTCAAACAGATTCAGTCATAAACGTGAAAAAACATAGAATTTCAAATAAAAACTACACATGTAAAAGATATATATTCCTTAAGCTTATTTAAGACCCAGTATAAACTCATTGAAATACCCGAACTAGTTTCAGAACTTTTAATCACTTTCAACCAAATTAACTAAAAAATTCAAAAAAACACCCCATTAATAAGTTTAAACAAAAATAAACTGCTTTTTAAGATAATTTTTCAAGAAACATATTTTAATTGGTACAATTTTTGATGAATATAAATATATTATTACTTCCTTCAATAAATGTGCAAATTTTTTCATTTTTTTTGTAAAACGAACAAGAAAATTGGTCAGTTTGACTCATGGGCATTCCCGAACTATGTTTAAATAGGATAAGTGTAAAAAAAAATGTTGAAAATATTAATTTTTTCGTGTCAAATACATAAGCTAACGCACATAAATATCCTCGAACTTGTTTTGGCCAGGCGAGTATAAGATATTTAAAATCTATCCTGTTAAAAAAAAAGTTTACGGACACATGGTTTATACAAATAAAACGCGTGATATATCTAAAGCTTTTTTTCTTTGAATCGTGTTATGCGACATATTACTACATAAGGAGATACAATATATTTATATGATATAAATTTATTTAAAAAAATTGAATAAAAATGTACACTCTTGGAAATCATAAGGCTTTGCCAGATCCTGCGTTATAAAAATAAACTAAAGTACGTGTAAAAATATTGTTATAACTTTTCTGTAGATTCGAATGAAGGCTCAAAATATAGTAATGAAAGAATGTTTAGGTTGAACACTTTTTTGAAAAAAAATGCATTCCAAGAGACCATTAGAAAATAATAGGATATTTTTATTCATCACTTCGACACGAGTAATGTAGAAGTAACTGTTAAATTTAAAAATAAAAAAGTATTAAAAAAAAAGTAATCCAATTTAACATTTTATATTGAAGTAAAAAAAAGATATTATAAGTGAAATTTCGAATTATTTCAAACAAATAATTGTCTTTTTATGCGGTGGATACGTTAGGCAGAAATTTCTATAAAGAAAAAAAAATGTGTTAAAAGTGCTCGCATGCGTTCACGTGTAAAAATAGAGGAAATTTTTGAGATTTCGATCCTTGTGTTGTAGTTGCAATATTATGTATTGTCATGTATTTATAAAAAAATAAGTTAATGCTTATTGGGTTAAAGTTCATATTCGTGCCGAATCCCTACCGCCGGACGACCATTATGGCTTTTATTATATTCTTGATTATAAAATCAATCATCATATTATTACGAAAATCATAATTAAAAAGTTAAAATAATTAATTTATTCAAATATACATCATTTTACGTAAAGCATGCAAAAACCCTTCCAAAAATATACTGATTGTTTTTTGTCGCCGTTCAAACTCCCCAAGTAATCATTAAGAAAAATTTCAACAGCATTTTGTCCTTCATCTAAATAATTTGTTCTGTTCCTAAGAACAATTTGGTAGTTAAGGGCTTTCCGAGGCCCTCAATTGTATTTTGTGCGATCCAGCTAGTGGATCTCTAAATGCAATCAAACAGTTTACTCTTTCATATGTATAATAAATTTTAAAATTCCAATAAATGTGAAAGCAACCGGTAATAACGATCAAACCTGCAAGCACACGAGTACGTATAATTGATTATAACGTAGTTTCCGTTTAATCTGGAAGGAACCTATACCAAAAATATTCATTGTTATGAGGCTCATTCTACTTCCCCTAAAATCCCTAATTCTAAAACTGGATGGCCTCAATGATATTTATTTTTTACAGAATGTAGACTTAAGGATCTCGACCATGATTCCAGGCCCACCGATCTGCAAATCGATAAAATCTAAACTGTTGCCTTTTAATTTTCTTCAAGATTTTTTGTATTCTGAGACATAATTATTAGAATGTCATATGAATGCATTCATTTGCTTCCCTTTTCATCCCCACAACCAAAAATATGCCAACATCAAAATTTCATTTTTGAAGATTTACATTTTTAAAATAAAGTTTCATTATTAATCGGATGTCTGTACCTGCAGTTTTTGTCTTGAGCCCCTACAATATTTAGCTTGTAAGGGAAGATTTACATTCCAACATACAACCCCATATGAGGTGGCCCTTGTATATTTGTTGATATAAGATATTGAATTGAATTTTATTCTCAAATAAAAAATTGTAAATAACAATCAATTGGATCCACATGCTTTGATTGTGTACTATTACTTGTTCTAAAAAGTAAACAATTGAGAAACGATTTAGGAATTTCTGACGAAAAACCGCTTAATTTATCATATGAAATATTTTTATGATAAAATTGTGACAAACCACTAAAAATTGTTCAGCCCGATTTAGGCCCTTGCTGTCGCCGCGCGGGAGTGGAGAGGGGGATATGAAACCAGATTCGCATTTTGAATAATTATAATTTTTGTAAAAAAACGTTTTTTAAACTATATTAAAAATCACACAAAACAGAATCGACTGCATATCAAATAGAACGCTCACCAAGAACAACTAGGACATAAAATTATATTCTTGGTGTTGTTTTAAATTGATGAAAGTAGTTAAGGCTAGTAAATTATTTATATTATGTTTTGTTAAAAAATCTAAAATTAGAGGCAATCGCATTTAAAAGTTGGCCCTTGCGCGAAATAAATCTATTTTATTTTTTTTTGCCAATCTCATAAAGTTTTATCGAAAATTTCAAAAAAACTTGTTAAATATCCAAATTACATCAAATTAAAGTAAATAAAGTATGGGTTAATTGCATAGGCAGGCTTTAAAATTATTCAATTTCCGTAACAAGGTATCAAGGCTCTTTTATGTAAAAATCGATCATATCTAGTCTTTTATACTTTTAAGTGATATATTTCCCTGTTTTGTGCCAGAGAATTTAAACAAATTACTTCGGTTTCATATACAGGATATGATCAGATGTACAATAAAGTCCCCATTGTTGTTAGCTTTAACTGGGGAAGAAATAAAATAAGTCGAGAAATTTGCAGTTATTTTTCTTGGTTTTATTGATTTCAATAATTTAAACTTCCCGCCCCCATTTAGTTCATCATGACGATGAAATTATTTTTAATCGTATTGACATTTCCGTGGTACTGATATTGTCGCATGAAAAGTTACACTTATCTCCACTAGCTTTATGATTCTGTTCTGAGAAACAAACTTACACACTTATAGGAAAATGATTAATCATGTTTATAATGTACTATTAGAGGATAACAAATTATCTAAAAATTGCTATTAATGTGTTACTTTAAAGGAATAGCTGACATTGCTAAATTACAGAAGCCCCAATTTTAAACATGCTTATATTTTATTAACAATTAAAACCTGCTCCATCCAAACAAAGATTTGATTTCTTGAACTGGATGTGTAAAATATTATGGGTTTCTTTTAAGAAGGGCTTCACAATCCCCAATTCAGCCCATGCCTTCGCCACGTAGACCTCACCGCCAAGATTGGTGTTAACGGATAATCCATTTTAAACTTCCCACCCAACTCCTTATCTCTATGGGTGCCATGCCACAAAAGCATTGGCGCTCGGGAATCTAAGCTGAGATGCGAAAAGTTTAACCGTGAATGTATTTTTTTATTTTTTACACATTTTTTCTTTTTATCTTACCAATCTTATAGATTTGTAGGCCGTCAGTCGCACATGTAAAAAAATATTAACCATTTCAAAAATAGGATCTCGCTGATTCTATTGTTGATTAGCATAATATTCTGTGTGACTGAAAAATAATATGTTTGTGCGTGATCAAAATTCCTTCCCAGCTCTTATCTACGAATACAATTTTGACTTTAAGATGTATCTAAGGTATTCACGTGATTTGAGGACTTTTTTGTTTTTTTTATTAAATATGGGGTTCAGTATTGATGTTTGAAAACCTCTGCTCAATTGTTTATCGGAATTTTTGGTGGCAACTTAAGGGGTTTATGTTAATTGGGATGCACCATTAAGTAGGAGTGATCTATGTTGGGATATCAATATGATTGCATCATAAGCATTCCGTTGTGAAGACCTCGAACTTTTGTTTTGAAACCAAAAATATTTTATTACATCTAATTGAGGAAAACAACGAAATTGCGTTTTTAATAGAATAGAATCGAATATTATTAGGATAATGAATTTAGTTTGTTTTAAGAAAGAATTCATGAATTTATAGAAATAAATGTATTATCTTCGAGGTGTATCATCAAACAATTTAATGAATTAAGTTATATTTTTATAAATATATTTGTTTTGAAAGAAGGAGGAGATTCTCCCACCGAATTCCTAATGTACGGTGTTCTTAAAAGGAAGTGATTTATGGGTTTTAAGGATGTAGCTCTCTGCAGTTTAGGTGTTGAAAATGATCTCTCTCACTCTAACAGTCTGCTTACGCCTTTTGGGAAAGTGCCAAGCTTGTATTGAATGGCTCAAAAAGGTTTTAAAAATTAATCGATGATAAAAAAATATAGAAAGTACGAGAATTATTATCTTTGCTATTTTCAAATTTTAATTTTCTTGATGTTATTTCCAATTAATATTTAATTATCTCTCTGAATAACATTCTCAGCCGTTGAGGAAATATTCCATATTTTTATTTTATCTGGGAAATTTTTTTCCATTACATTGTATATTGGGTTCTCTTTTGTTGCAATCTAACTTCATTATTCTGATTGCGTTTTCAACATTATTCATTGCTCAAGAAATAGCTTTGAATGCGCGATTTGTCAAAACAACATTTCTTACGTCTTAAAATAATGATTTTTTTAAACTTTATAATAATGATTACATCTCGGTTTAAACGTCGTTTTTTAAAACATCAAAATTAGTGGAAATCGATTTTATTTTTGTTGACAGAATCTGTAAAGCCTTTATTTTATTATTTATTGCTCGGCGATTTAAGGGCTAGTTTCACTTAATTAGGGAAGGTAAATAAGTCAAGGGTACTAAAAAAAGGCTCCCCAACATATACTGCATACTTACCTATTTGTAATGTTCTATATTAAAGCCCGAAAGATAAATAATCATTTACACATAAAAAATAATTATATTCAGTTAAACGTGTGTTTTTCTAATATTCCACAAAATACTGGGGAGAATATAAGGTGGAATATATTAAATTGGCATGGCAAACTTAGAGGAAAGAGATTTTGGTTAGACCTTAGGAGTACTGTCCATATATCGGCAGTAATGTCTATTAAGGCGTAAGTTGGCCCCAACTGGAAGACCCTAACGATTTTGTTCTGAGAAAGAGTTGTATGGTTCTACTCACACAGAGGATAAAAAACGACGAGTTTTTATGTGAAAGATCTAGGAAATCTGAACAAGTTGAAACTTGACCATCCTTTTAAGTCTTACTAATTTTTAATTGTGTTTATTAAATCGAATTGAACTGTAAATTTTGCTATATTTCATTTTTGGGCTTTGTTTATGATTACGTTTATATTCGTTTTTATTCATATAAAATCGTTTTTTCATCTTTATTTCTATTTTATAGTTTGAATATCGATCGTGTAAACGCCACTGTAATTGGAATTTTTATTGAACAATTGATAAAAACATTCAAATTTTAGGAAAAAAGTACACACAAATATCGAAATAAATTTCATTAATTAATCGCCCAAATATTGTTTAATTCTCAGATTGAGACTAAAAATGTTCGGATTTAAAGATAAAAAGTATATAATTAAACATTACAAATTTCAACCAAAAACATTTTATAAATTAATTATTCTCTTTAACCGTTTCCCCCAACTGTTATTAAATTCAATCGATCCAATGCTCGATCTTATTTCAATAGGTTAAAAGCGCATATGAACATTTTATACCTAAACATAGCATTTGGTTAAAAGTACACAGGATAAAAATGTATACAAAAAAGTATAGCTTCTAATCATCTACATCTTATTGCTCAATCAGATTTTGTATAAAAAATAAACCGCATAATACTAATCTTCATATTACCAACTAGAGATAGTGTTTAAAATCATATATAACGTCCTAAAATAGGATTATACACTATGCCCCCATATCCAATTGGCTTGTTGCGTGTGGCCGCGCAAGTGTTTCATGCGGTTTTTGTGGATTGTAAGTTAAAAATCTTCTTGCTTTATTTTTATTATATTTTTAACTGATCAGTAATGTAATATTATAAATAAAATTGCACGAGCTAAAACGAAAATTTAAAGAGAATCGAGTACAGCTTAAAATAAAATCTTTTATTCATGGGACTATTACAAATTTTAATATATTGCTAATATTTATTTCTTAAAGCGAGTAAAATAAAAGCATTCGCAGTAAAGCGATTTAAAATTATTCAGGTGTCGTTATATATTACGGGACACCAAAACTAACCTTTCTTACCCCCCCTATTCCCCCAATAAAACGGGTTGAAATGTAAAAAACCCCTTAGCAATTCAAAAGAAATAATAAAGTTCAAATTGATTTTTATAATAGTTATAAAAAATGATATGCGAAATCATTATTAACTTAACATATTTAATTTAATTCTATTTTTTTGTTAAAATATCTCTCGGGGGATGCATTTGTTAGAGGTTGACATCTCAAGTCTGTATTTAACCAAAGAATTTATTTTGAATCCTCGTAAGTTCCAATAATTCGTCTAAAAAAACAGGGTTGTTTATGCAGATATCATTTATTTTTAAGATATAATTTATATAAGTCAAGGGATACTTTTAAAAGATTTTATTCAATGAATAATATAGGGTACCCTATACATAGTTGGGGACACCGTTTGTTGTGAGATCAGCGAAGTTATAAAACCATCGGCTACGTCAAACGTTGGGGGGGGGCTACTTAAAGTAATATTTTGTGATGCTTTTTATGATAGTAGGTGATTTTTCCTACGAGAAACAAAGTCTTTTATGGTAAGGTCAGAGTATGATCGAAGAGAGATGGGGACTCCTAGGTCTAGAAACAACCATGCTTCTTAGCTACCCCTCTCTGTTTGATATGAGAAATAAAATAGTCCGGTTCGTAATGAAAGAAAAATTTGTGCCAGAACTTGAAGATAAATAAAAAAAAATAAAGATTCGATATTTTTGGTGCAAGTAGCATCACATTTAAATAAAATTTACATCTTCAAGGAAATAAGCAACATATATAAGCAATTCCTCTCAAATCGTTTAACATATGAAAAAAGACTTAAATTTTGGAAAGAGATGATATAGTCGAACAATTTTATGTATTTGGATATATTCTCTAAATATAATTTCATATATTAGCAAAAGTCCCAACTTTTCTTCAAAGTTTAATTTGAAAATCTTAAATCAAATTTCAACATTTATGACAAAATCATTATCAGTTCGATAAATTTGTCATCTTCTTTTTTTTAAAGATAAATATAACTCTTGAAAAGTTTCAAATTGAATTAATAAAGTTTCAATCAGAAATTAATTTCCCATGAAAATATATTTCCTTCAATAATACCTTTTTATTTGTCTTCATCTTTTGGATAACTTATACATATTAGAAAATTTTTTTAAATAAAAGGTACCATAATTAAACTTTTGTTAGGATAATATTAAGAACAGAATAAAGATCGAAACCACATATGTTCAACCAGATTTTGATTAATGTGAAAAACAGACACTTAATAATATTTCCTTTAATTTTACTATGAAATTCCATTTTTGACTGTTTTATCATAAAATATAAAATTTAAATAAAATATGTTCCCCCCTCTATTTATTGAACCCCTTAAAGATAAAGGAGTTGACCCCCTCTACACTTATGTACATAAATTAAAAAAGAATCATAATATTTTTTTTGCCATACAAATTATGCCAGCAATAAGTTTATCATAGATTAGCCTGGATAGGTGATAATCAATAAAAACTGTCATAAAATGAAAAGTTTTAATAACCTACTACTAATTCACGTGCGAATACCCAATTAAAAATCTGAGTTAACTCTTCAAACATTCGTTAAATTTTTAAAAATATCTCTCAATATGTCGAAAAAAATACGCTAAAAATAGCAACAAAATAGTTTATTCTGCCTATAATATGGTTGACTAAATCAAATTATTAAAAAAAAGTTAAAAAAATCAAAAATCTTTGAAATTATTAGAATAATAATTAGAGTTTGAAAAAATATACGCGATTGATCAGTTTAATACTTAGTTGATATAAATGGATTAAATTCTGAAAGGACGATGATATTAATTGTTTAAATTTATATCAATTGAACTGATTTCCTTAAAACAAACAACAATTACTCATGTATTTTTATGCTCGTTAACTTTTACTGTTTTCAATTTTTTCATGACATTATAATAAATTATTAAAAGAAATAAAAAATCAATTGTCCATATAATTTTGGGAGTGATTGCCATGCCGTTAGGTGGGTATAAAAATATAAGGTATCACGGTAGGGTTAAATAAGGTAGATCTCTTAACTACCACTGCATAGGCCTTTGTATCTCTACCCATCAGTTTAAAAAAATTTAATTAAGAATTTTTTTAGCTTTTCTATCGAAAAAAAACGAGTTCGAATTTTAACACAGACTCGAAGGGGAAATATTAGAACCTGAAAAATAAGATTATGGCCATGCTTCATTGAGGGACGATTTAACTAAATTTTGTTTACGATTTGATATACATATGCGTTATTTAAAATAAGTTAAACATGGAAAAATATTAAAGAAAGACAAGTTTGACCGAAAAAGAGCCAAAATTTGTAAAATATTTCAATCTTATTTATTCTTTTCGCTAAATTGTCGTCTTTTTTTGAATTACTCAACGTATTTTTAATCAATCCTATTTTCTTATTTTTAAGACGTCGGGTTAAGATTCGCGAAACTTTTCGTTTTATTAAAAGGAAGTGGGAGAACTCACAATCAATTTCATTAAAAAAATATAGGAATATATTAAGATCATTGATACAAGACAATGCGTCTTATAAATTCTTTGGATTGATTTTACGCAAAAATAGTTGAAGTCGATTTGTTTTTGTTTCAACGCAAGAATAATCTGTGCCATTTCTCTAACTTGATGATCATTTTATAAAAATATTGAACATTTTTTCTTTCTTTTATCTTCTTTAAAAAATTCTGTCAAACGGTTTAAACTTTTTATTGCAAAATCGATTGTAATTCGTTCGGGGTATTTTCTATAAAATTGGTATATTATTACCATTATCCTTTATATTATGATATTAAGAATTTGTTATCTTAATATCTTGGCGCAATCAAGAAAGTTTAAAATGCCTCCTTTTTTAGGATATACAAAGAGAGGGTAAGCATCCTTCAAAAAAAACTGTAAACCATGAATTTACTACTTGGTTCGAAAAAAACATTCACATTTAATTTTTTTTATTTATGCAGAGGAAATATTCCATGCTTCAAATCCAAAAGAAAACCTGTTTTTTCCTATCATTTTAAAAATGTTTTATTTTTTATCTGTTAGGGATAATATTCAAATTTTAATATTTCAACAGATTTAAACAGTTGCAGGCGTAACAATACTATAAATTTATTCGGAAAAACAACTTTAAATTAATTTATATTCACAATAAACACATTTTTCACTAACTAGCATTACTACTCTAAATCAAGGAATCGGTTTTAAATGAAAATTCATATAAAATTTCTTCGAGTAAGATTATCAATGCCTTTAAAATCCATTAAAAAAATGTCTTTTCTATTGTTCCAAAGTATAATAATTGGCTGAGTTCAAAACGGGATTATTTAGAGATGTTGGATTTGTTTCTATTTGTTCCACATACTTGTCGAAGAACATAGATATTTCTTTAGATGCGTGGGCAGACGCACTATCTTATTGAAAAGTCCTATTATTTTCTTTATGTGGGTATTTGAAGGGAAAGCTTAATTTTGTTCAAAATATTTCCATTTACATTGCCACATTGGCGCATGGGGCAACAAATACATGAGCCATACATAATAGTTAAAACATATAAGTTTTGGAGGGCACTGATTCAATTGAGTCGATATTGCATTTTAATAGTTTGAATATAAATAAAACGATCATTTTTATCGGGGTTTGTGCGTTTGACAGTTGCTAAAAAAGGAGGATCTCATTTAAAATAAATAACTTCGACTTTATTTGTTTGAATACTAATTCAAAACCCCTTGATATCGTTCTAATTTTTAGTTTTTTAAAATATTTTCATAATTCCATGTAAGGGAGTGTTATTTTGCTATTTTTCAACTCAATATGGGCTCCAAGTTTGCTTCAATAGATTCAAAATTACTTTCGATAAAATTTGAATATTTTTAGATTTTTAACAGTTTTAAGCCCGCCAACCTTTCTATGAAGTATTCTAGCCAGCATCTCTAAATTTAGTAAGAAAAAATGGAACATAAGAACGATTCATTTGTTTAAGAATTTTAACAGTCTTAATTTCATCATTAATTTTATTGTAAACATAATTTATTACAATTTTATTATATTCAGAGAAAACCATAATAAATACAACTGCGGCATCAATATAACATTTTATCCCTTTCTAAAAATTTGAAGAATACATTTTTAAAGGTAAATTTATTTCAAAAAATTGTAAATTTACCATTGAATAAGAAATCTGTCAAATATAGAAATGAAAAAACCAATTATGTTGATTTTGTGTCAAGAACAAAAAGGCGGAAATTATTTTAACAAACCTAAATATACCCATTACGAATTATAAATGAAAATATCGCGTAGAAAGCTCAGAATGTATAAGATTAATAAATTATGTTCGAATCATAAAATAGTAGAAAAATACAGGTCATGATGATTATGAATTATGCCCCAATTTATGCAACACAAACTTTGCTTCAACCAATTAAACAACCATATCTTTGAACTTGATTATTTAGCTGATGATGGTAGACCAATCGAACTGAATATAGATGTATTGAAGGAGCTTGTCCCTAAATCTGCTATATTTACTAATTTTCGTTTAAAAGAAGGGCTATTGTGCTTTTATAATACAAAGAAAACTTATGCCCGAATAATTAAACATGTGAAAATTCTGAGAAGGATTATTTTATATTATCGGCACCTCAGCTTTAATATATAGTTTCCGCATATATGGAATTAGGATATCTCCTCGTATCAACTAACAGCTTTACACTCTTATTCTTGTGCGTGTTTAAACTATGCAAAAGAGTAGCGGGGGTTGGAAGCCGAACGAAGAGATGAAGAAATAGCCGGAGTTGACATTTACCAAAAAAAGATTGCGAATACGATTCTTGGAGAATAAAAGGACTTTATATGGATATCCTTCGATATCACTGCTTAACTTGATTTCCAACAATTATATCCGTATGAGAAAAAACTTGAGGAAAGACAGAATGTCATTTATTGTTTTAATGAAAATGAGGGATTCCATTTTAAAAAATCGACGCGGTGACAAAATATTTGAGCTTAAATCGGTTACCGTTTATCGTCCATTTCATTGTCGACTTGGTTCAGGCGGTGTAATGTTGTATTTGATTTATTTTTCACGAAGTAAAAGATAAGAAGTACGACGAATTAAGCGATCTGGATATAGATTTTCTCAGTTTCTTATTCCAAAATAGGCAATAATTCTATTAATACCGAGTCCCTTCGCAATCAGAGCTTTGGCGATAATCCATATATTGTAATAAAGCATACGGTATTGAAATGATATTATATTTTATTTATTAAACAATATTCTCAATAAAAGACTAAAATTTCTAAATAGACAATATAATGTTGAACAACCTACTCAATTGTTGAAGAATCTTTCATAAATTATTTGGTCTAAAATAGATTTTTGATTGCTAAAGCATAAATTTCCTCATCTAATTTTAATCTCAATTTAATTCGGCTTGGGCAATATTTTTATAGGATTTTATGCCCTTATTTTGGTCTGCTTCCAAAAATTTGAAATTAAAACACCAGATATTTTTTTTTATAAACTTTTGACACATTTGATTGTTTTCATAATGGTCCCCTTTGCCATCTAATTTAGATCTTATAAAAAAAGAGGATGCCTAACAACGACGAATATTTCTTTTTACGGGAGTAACGGCTTTTTGCTAATCATACCTACCTTACCATAAATAGTCTTTGTTCTCGTAGCAAAAAATCATTTCTTTCATACAAAGAAAATCACTACATATTACTCTGAATAAACCACTTACGTTGAAAAAGTCGACAGTTTCTTAACTGGGCTACTGATTTTATGGGAAACGGTGTTACTAACTGCGCCAGAACGCCCTTTAAATTTTATCATTCATTTTCGCTACTTTCTCCTATATTGAAATGCATATACATTTGATGCAGTCTCTCCTCCCACGCACATCCACTGTCCTACAACTTTTCAACATCATGGTCTAAAAAAAACTCATATGGCAATAAGATTCTTTGTTAGCATATATAGATTGTTTATTCATGCTGAATTCGAACAGATAAACAATAATAGTTTTATTCAATTGTTTAATTTCCTTTGATTTTGTCTTAAAACCAAAGAACGACTGTTTATAAGCTGATATAAAAAATCGTACTTGTCCATATTATAAATGCACATAGAATTATCATATCAAGCACGTAATGCTTTGTCTGTAAATATTTAATAAGTATTTTAGCTTGATAAAAACTATGATATTATTAGAGCTGCAAAAATTTAAGGTTCGTTAGTTCATTTCCATCCATCCCTAACAAATGTAACAGCAATCGGTAAACACTAAAGACAGTAAGCAACGTAATAAAGCAAGGGAAAGTAATCGAGATAACAATTGTAAACCTATATAAGGTAAATTACTTATTCATTTTTGATTTAAATTGTTGGCTGACAGAAATATCGAAAATGCGGATAACTTTTATTGCATCCATTGCTATAAATCATTGGCATAGTAGGAATCTAACACATCAATTGCTTATCATCTTTATAACTAACACAAACTTTAAAATCAGGAGCTTTAACTTACAAATTTAGGGTTTTCTAGTAAATTTACAACGGCAGCGTCATTTAACTCTGAGAAGACTAATCTCAGCCAGTTTTGTCTTCATCTTGATCGTCCAGGGAGTTTTACTGTAAAGCGGAAAATTAAATATTTCATGCACACTGGATAGTTAGCATTAGCAGATTAATATCGATAATAGAAGATCCCGTTCTTCAGCAAGTATTATGTATAAAGCTTCAAAAAGCTTAATGTAAACTTCCATACTGGCGCACAATGGATAAATAATTGAATAATATGTATGACTGCAAAATGGAAAGTAGAAAAGGGAAGCCAAAAACTCCACGACAATTGCGATTAGGTCTACTTTTTTGACATCTATTTGAAATAAAAGTTATTGCGTGATCACTGGACACTGAATTACTAAGGACTGGAATTCTAAAAAAGGGTATTCTTGAATGAGAAATTGCTGTGGAAAGTCAATATTCGGACAATTTTGCTGTGATATATTAAAAACCGACAGTAGACTGGGATAAAACAAAGAAGATTCCGACTACTGTAATAGATAATACACGAAATACGCGTTCAGCTATTAATCAAACTGGTTTTGCTCATATCCGTGTATTGTGCATATTCTGCAGTTATGCGCATTGCATGGATTTAAGGCCTCAAATATTGAAACATTGTTTGATAAATGTAGAAAAATTGTAGAACATTTTAAAAAGATGCCGCCAATAAAACCGAATTGCAAAATTATAGCGAGTCTCCTTATCGTAAGTAACAGCAAGATGTTTAAACAAGATAGACCAGTATTTTTTAATCCTACAGAGTCCGCTGCCGCCTAAAGAAGAAAGATAAAGTTTTAAAATAGTTGAAAAGGGATTGGAAAAAGATTTCAAAATACGTTAAAGTTGCAGTTTGTTCTGTTTGGCTACGATCTTGCTAGGCACTCAAACGTATGTGTCGTGAATTTGTGTATTTTCACTTTTATCATCCTTGAAAAACGCATTAATGTAAAGAATAATGATACAGGCTATGCGGTCAGATTCAAAACAGTTAAAAATTAGAATTTGAGAAAACGTAGGGCTGATATAAAAAGTATTGGAATATTACAGATTGCAATGCCCTTTACCCCCTCGTTATAAAACCCTGAAGTGTTCGTCAGATAATTCTAAAAAGCTAAATTTATCACTTAAACAACAAGCAGCAGTTTTTTTTAATGAGGATCAGTTTTAGACAAGGGAAAAGAAGGATAAACATAGTGCCAATAATATTATATGCGAACCTAATGAAAAGCATTGTAAATTGTTGGCGTCTGACTCAGAAGGCGGTGGACGCTCTTTTAATACACAAGACCGTTGTCAACTTAAGAAAATAGTTTTTAAATTTGTTGATTGCTTACAATTGTTGAAGATTAAGGAACATCAATATCCTATTGGCATTATAGGCCAAAAATGTTATATGTAAACCAGCAAACTCAGTTCTTGTCTGAGCGATGATTCAGCTCAGCTGGATACATTTTTTATAAAACATGTGTTTCACTTGAACCAAGTACTGTTGATATTCTCGTGTGCTGGTCTAGTTAGTTTATCTAATAACATTGGAGCGTAAAATTTATTGTGCCATTTTCTGCTTTGAACTGAAATTGACAATACATATAAATACAGCAATCTTTGGGATTTAATAGTAATTAACTATTAATTAATCGCCACCACCATTAGATATTATATATTTGAATTAAAATAAGATTATCTTAATTGGAGTCAAAATATCCTGATTCTTAAACCACTTAGATGCTCATTTGTGTTTTTTTAAGATTCTTTAACTTCATCTAATCTTCTACTAGAACTCTCGCTTAACAAAAATTAATTCTTGAGGCTTTTTTGAAATTTAGAATTCACTGATTCATAATGTTTAAAATAATCGTGAATTTCACCAGAATTATCAAGTTATTGCATCGTAGAAAAGATGATCATATATTAATAGCGTTTCTTCAAGTTTTGGAAGTCATATTGGAAAATTTAATAAAAATATTATGCCTGGGTAATTTCTATCAATTTCTTTATCTGACTTCTTTAGAATATCCCAAGATTATCATTTCAGAAAGATATTGGGATTGATCATGAACTCAAGTAGAATCTCCAATTTTGTCCTAGATTAATTTTTACGAACATATTTGCAAATTCTGCTTTTTGAAACGACATCAGGCATACAATGTTTTCGTTTTTGTTTCTTCGGTAATTCCATATTGTGGAAAAAATTGGAATAGGATTGATCTTTAATAAATATATTTTTTTTGATGTTGGTAGGTTGAGTTTTTGTTTTGAATAAAGAAAAACATGGATTTGTTAATTTATTAATGACAATTATTAAGAAAATAATTATTTGAGAGAATGTTAATCAAAGTAATATAATAAAAAAAAAAGACTTAAACCAGAACTAGTCTTGACATTTATTTATTCTCATGAGTATATTCCACTGTTTCAACAATAAATAATTTAATATACACTATTATTTTTAGACAAGAAATTAAAAACATATGATCAAAGCCTTTGTGAGAAAAAACGAAGCAGATAGTAAACGATATGGATTAAGATAATTTGTGTTATTTCAGACTGGATGTATAAAACATTGCAGGTCTCGTTCAATCAAGGTTCAGGATCCGCCATGTAGTCCATGGTGGCGTCAGGTGGGCACTGCTTTCAAGATAAGCCGGATTGCAAGAATCATATTCGTCAAACCATCCCAGCTCTAGAAACATTATATTACACCGGCATTGGCTCGCGGATATAAGTTCTTTTTTCTCAATTTCCCATATTTCCCTGAGCAGTATGATTTCATGTATTCTAACTGCCTTACAGCACTCAGCGAATTGATTGAAATCATTTAAAATGGAAAACTATAAGAATAAAATAAAATCTGACTGCTACAAGTATAACAATACAATGTATTTATTTATTATATTTATTAAACTATTATATTTACTGCATAGAATAACGTGTTATTCTAACATTCGGGTTGAAAACTGAGCCCATTAGAATCAAAAGGTTCGTGAAAACTATTCCCTTTCCGATTAGTGCAACCTAAAGAAATATTTTGATTTATTTTAGAAAATCTAACATCTTTGATAACTTATAAATTAAAGGATACAACAAATAATAGACTCCATAAAGAGGGAAATCTATGAAGAACGTGATATAAATTTTTAGAAGGAAAAAATTTCGATTATGACGATATGTTTTTGTCGTCATTTATAAAAGAATAAACTCATAATGATTTCTTTTAAGAGAAGCCTCGCTGTTGCGTGAAAGGCATTAACCTGTTACTATGTAGCTTGACTGTCAAGATTAACAGTGGTTATTCATGAATCTCTCTTTACCTCGTTGCTCTAGGGTCGCTGTATTAATATGGTATTGCTTCAACCGCAGGGTGTGTAGACCCTTCTAACTTCAGTTTTTAGCGAACGAACAAGTTAATTATAAATTTTAATTAAGTCCGAATAATATAAAACCGAAAAAGTATCTTTTTCAAATTTTAAAACTTAAATGAAGCACATAAGCCATAAAAAATATAATTGTGTTAAAAGAAAGGACGAAAGATACACAATCTCTCTTTTTATTAAATACGATGTTGTTTAATTTTTAATGCCGTGTTCAGAGGAGATTAATCTCTCGCTTTAAGTATAATTTGTTAATATCTAGGTAGTAGGAAAGAAACCCAACATATATAAACGTGTGTCTAGTTTTATGCGGTAGATACATTCTACAGGAATCATCATAAAAACAAGAAAAATGTATTGATAATGTAAGCACGCAAGGGCGCATAAAAGGTATCTATTCATGCGAATTTTATATTTTGTTTCTCTTGTATTGACAATATTATGTATTTTATGGGTAATTCGATCATATTTATAAGCAATCGAAAGTATGTTAAATAATAATATTATTTGTTCTTTCCAAAAATTTTTTGTTATTCAAAGGCATAAAAAATCTCACTTTACAGAGTCAATTTTTATTGATTTGAGATCTGAAAAAACAGTTATATGCTATGCATCTATGTTTTTTCAAATAATGAATCATTAAGATTCTTGCAAAAAATAAAACGAATGCCATTGACAAGTAGGTAGAGGCTATTAAAACCGAATGAGACTAGCGCCTTTGTGTGTATTAAAGCACGTTATTTATATTGTCGTCAAATAGTGCATATTCAAAAATTATTTAAATTCAATGTTTAATTATACTTTTTCAGGGATTATTAAATGTGGGTGTGTGTGCACTGGGGAACCCTTAAGGTTTTAATGAAGACATCAAATAGTTAAACTAACTTACTTTTTTTATTCGAAATGATCGACAAAATTTTGCGATGGTCCTGTCAATATTATTGTTAAACTGTTTTTCTCAAATAATGAGTCGCTACTCGGTTCTAGGCCATAAACTCGAAATGCCGTGATGCAAAAAAAAACTAACCTTAGAGTATTATTATTAAATATATTTTTTCCCCTCGAAACTCATTATTAAGAGAAAATAACTTGGAATATACATCTATTGAAGACATAATTCAATCAAAAGATAAAAAAAACTCCCTCCATGTGACACTGTTTCCTCGTCTAGCTTTTGTTAAGATTGCCCATTTCCACTTCGCTCATTCACATTTAGTTGCTTGGGAAAATAGAAGTGTTTTTCGTTTATAATTATTGATTAAAACATTTTAGTATATTTTAACAATAATAAAACAAAAATCCCAAACTTCCCAATTTCAAATTATTCAATGGACAAAAAAAAATTAAGAAAGATATAGCGGATAATGTGTTCTAGGTTGGCATAACAAAAGGCTGCACATGCTGCAATCTACTACTTATAAAAAAATAAAACTGTATCCCAGATTTTCTAGTATTTTGAAGATTACAAGCTCTTTGTGTTCCTCTAGGAAGGTACGTAGGACATTGCATTATTTTTAACTGTTACGCTGCCCTTTTAAAGGAGCCTAGGAAACCTTCATAGTTTCAGTAGTACCTTAAATTAAAACACATAAAAACAGAAATACGGGAATAAATTTATATAAAAATAAGGTTAATAGATACTAAAATGTTTTTATTCCTGAGCTCACATTCCCAAAATCTTTAACTGGCTTCTTATGAAATAACTACAACTTTTTTTAAAACTGGTTGTCCTCACACAATTGCCGAGGAATTTATAGGATAGCATCTCGAATGTGCAATAAAAAAACAGGAGAATCAAATAAACCAACTAGGGGGCATTCATCAACACATCGAAGTGTATAAAACCATTAAGATGGCATTTAAATATCAAGAAACTGTCATAAGTCAGTTAGGCGAAAGTAGTTTTATTTCCTTGCAACTAGATGAAAGTACCGAAATATTAGGCAATACAAATCTAGTCTGTTTTGGGGGATAAGATATAACACACAACTAAAGAAAAGTTTATATTTTGTAAACCCCACCCAACAAGAGCAACAGCAAAGAAAATTTTAATATGATTGATAATTATTTCGATTAAAAAGAACGCTGAATGGAAGAAATGGGAGGGACTGGAAAACAATAAAGAATCTCGATGACTGGCGCCCGTTCTGTGATTTTTTTAAATCAAAGTTGTAACCCGGACTTGTAATTCAGTACAATGATAATTAGCAGAAAAGTATTAGCCGCCAAAAAAAGGCTTTCCTTTGATCTGAAACTGTCAAAGAGTGTAAAATTTGTAAACATTATAGAATCCCGTCCACTGAATTAAAAGAATGTTCGACAAATTGCGTAAAATACCGGTGGTCTATGTTGTGAATATTCTTTTACATGTTTAGAAGCGATAGCTATTAAGATGGAGGGGGTATTTTAAAAAGACTTTTTTTACATGAACGAAGAAGTTATGTTCATAAACATTCATAGTTAAACGACTAGAGGTGTAATATTTGAATTTAAATTTAGTTTTCATGACGTCTATCGTTAAATCAATGAAATCTATTTTTTTCTAATTGTAGTTTTTTGAAAAAGGTAAATCTGGCATCACAAGTGAGCGTTGCAACAATATTTAAAATGCAAGAGAAGGTGGAGGCGGTAACGAGAAAATTTAATTTCTAGCCTATTCATATTGAAAAAGGGTAATAAAAAAGCTAAAACAAAGAATATATAATGAATTTCATGCAGGGTGAGATTTCAGCTGCCATTGAGGACCATATGTTATAAATTAAGATAGATGGGAAAGAAACCCTCTACCAAATCAACATAAAAAACAGGTATTAAAACCACTTTAAAACGAACGTAGAATCAGACCCCGCGAGCCAATACCCTTGTAGTACGGCGTCCCCAGAGGGAAGAGGCTGGGTGGGAAGTTTGGCGGATGAGACCTCCAAACTACCGCTAATCCTGGCAGTGGGCCTACCTGGCGTCTGAATCGGGGCAGACGAGGGACCGCGAAGGCCCTCTCGAAAGTGACTAGTAAGGTTTTACACATCCAGGCCGAATACAAACAAAAAACCTAGTATCAGGGATATAGTTGTAGTATTCAGATATTGATTTTATAATTGAACTGTCTTGGGATAAAATACACATAAATTTTAAAGAAAATACTACTAATGGATTTTTGGCTATCATATCGTAACGAGTAACCAGGTTTGGCAAGGCAGGATATAAAAATTTCTAATATCTTACGACACGATCTATAAATGTCAAACAAGCCTTTCATCCTTAGTTTCCAATAAAAATTAATATCAAAACAAATTGGAAGTTGAACAAAATATAAAAAAAAATTCATCATCTTGTTGTGTAAAACTAAATTTTCTAATTTGCAGGAGCATAACAACTCATTAAAATTATTTGTTTAAGTTTGATTTCTTCTCCTTTTTGTGGAATAAATACATTTTTATAAAAAATCTGAAAACTTATGGGGATATTCATATCTGTTTTTTTTGTATTTGAACGGCAGTATAAGGAATACAAAATTTTAATGGGTCCCATTTGAGAAATATAAAATTAATCCGGCCACGGAAGTAGAAAGTTTAAGAAACGGTAATTTATAGGTCATCATACATTGTGCAGTAGGGGAATTTGAATCTTTGTTTCTACCACCCATGAAAGGCCCTTTTCATGTTTTATTGGTCAAAGCCGAAGTAATGATCGCTTCATAAACTCGTTGAATACACTGGGAGAAAAATTTTTAAGACTCGCATTCTGTAAGCAATTACGGCCATGGTACCTTATTTAATAAAAGTGTCAGTTAACGTAAGATGCGATCGATCAATAATATTTCAGGTTATTTTTATACTTTAAAATTTATGCGCAATTTATACTAGATAAATTCTAACTCTGAAGAAATAAGGAAAGTCTACAAATTTTAAACAAAAATTATTAATATTTTCGTTTTCTAGAGCTATAATGTTCATCCCTGTCTCCTCGCTTCCATCGACCATCCGATTCATAATTATGTGGGCGTTTTTTATCCTTCATTGGACTATTACGAGTTCCAGAGTGTTTTCCAACAGATGAAGAGGATAAATTGTGTTCGTATTTGTCTCCGTTTTGATTATAATCACTTTTTTTTGGTTCGACATTCTGAGGCTTAACGCTTAGAGGTCGATCGCAGAGAACTATTCCATTGAATAATTCGCAAACATATTTTACAGAAATAGGATGCTTAAATTGTACAAATGCGAAATTTTTCGATTTTTTTTCTTTTTTATCATATGGGATTGTAACTTTAGTAACGGGACCACCCTTAACTATTATTTTTGTTAAATATACTTGAGTGAATAATTCCATTAATAAATCTTCAGTTATTCTGCATTCTAAATTGCCCACAAATACAGAATTGGTGGGAATGGATGGAACAAAAGACATTACTTTTATATCTCCACCGCATCGCCGTTTTTTTCTTTTGTTTCTACAAAAATTAAAAACTCCTTGCCAAATACTTTATGTTACGACCAAATATTATACAATAAGAAACTCTTCTATTTTTATATACAGATTCTAACTCCGCAAGCTTTTAATTTGTTAGAAAATGAGGGGAAAAGATTTAGAACAATTTTTTTGCATCACGAGTAATGTCTGTAATGTTATTTCAAAATGGCTCTATGAATTTTGGTCAAAAAGACGGAATCTACCGTTATAAAGTGCGATTTAGCTAGATGTTGACTTTTGCGAGATTTAGTATTTATGATAAGAGTGAACCACAAGATTACATTTGGTTGATATTATTAAAACAAATTTTACTTAAAAGGATAATTGGAAAAATTCTTTAAGTTGATCTTTAAAATAATAACCCCCGATTGGCGGCGCCGCTAAAAAATAATTCAAATGATATTTTTTAATTTTTTAAACATGTTACATCATTAAATGAATAATAAATTGCAGACATGCAATTTAAATAATTTTTTATACTTTTCAAATAATTTTATCACTCATTGAAGTATAAATTTTGGTAAAAATAAAAATCAATTGCCATTAATTTTTGTTAGCGGCGCCGCCAAGCGGGGGCTTATTATTCTAAAAAGGATAGAAGCCGTAGAAGAATACACAGCCCGCATTTTGTGGCGTATCCGCATAATTTTAATGCAACATAAAATCGAAGAAAAAAAAAGGGTCGAAAAGGGACGAATTATTTATAATTTTATTTGAAAAAATAATTATAAATATGTTTTCTTTTGTAGTTTCCATATTACATATTCTGGATCGATCTCGGGTTTTGGTAAATTACCATTATCATATTTAATTGACTTATTATTCTTTCTTATTTGATGAAATCTTTCGGGATAGAATTTGAATTCATTTCGAATCACAATGTTAGTATACTTGTTAGTCCGAAAATTTGATGAAAATCTGGGCGCACATTAATTAAAAAAAATGGATGAAAGAAGGAAAATTGTTTTTAACGAAAAGCTGTATCAAGTTAATAAATCCACAGAGGCATGTATTAATTATCGTTGTTCGAAATTCACCTCTGGTTGTGGTGATCGACTCATTAAAAAAGGAAACGATATGACTTTAAAAGGATGTCATATCTCTGCTCAAAATGATTCTAATCAATTGGAGATTACAGAAGCTATTAAAACCGCAGAGAGCTTCACCAACTCTTTCATATGTGAAAAATCCTCAGGAATCGAATTATATCCCCACCAAATTTTTGAAAATTAATTGCTGACTTTGAGACAACAATTTACCGATATGGTCTACGACATCCCTTCAAAAAATATACTTATGCCAGGATCAAAGAAATACGCGGCTCAATGCCAGTCAATAAAATTTATGCAATAACTCTTGAGCCGATGAGATCGCTGCAAAATGTAAGTCCGTTTTCCCGAAGATATTGATTGGTGTGGGGACATTCATGGAGACTATCATCAAATGCTGATATGGATCACCGTTGAATGTTTATCTCTTGAAATATAATGGCCACACCTTCATTGACAGTACATTTCGATCCACACCATCACCATTCAAACATTGTGTCATAATAATGACATTTGATAGGGGAAGACCAAAATATATTCCATGTTGTTGTGCTATTTTGACAGATAAGTCTGAACAACTTTACTACAATCTATCATGAATTGATTGTGTTGATGAAGTATAACTGGGTGCAATCGGTCATTACAGTATATTTGGAAAATTCTCTCATATCCGCTGTGAAACATGAATTTCAACAGAGTCGAATTTTGGGTTGCTATTTTCCTTTGAAGCAAGCAAGTTTTCGAAAATTGAAAAAAATAACTCAAAGTTCATCTCTGATCAAGTTAATTCTAAACATTATAAAGCTTTTAACATTAATTCCAATTGATGAAATTTCCCTCGGCATCGAATACATCAAAATTAAAACTATAAATGATCATGATGCAATTGTATTTTGGACTTACCGTATTTTCCGGTAAATAACGCGCACCTAATAAATAACGCGCATCCCAATATTCGGAAAATTTTGAATCGGCCTTTTGCCGAATAGATAACGCGCACCTAGCTGATAATGCGCAGGGGGTGCACTACAAAGGAGATGTTTTCTGCGAATTCAAACATAAACGTATTCAACAGATCAACACAACAACGGCCAATGGAAACCAACGAGAATGAAAATATGGACGACATTTTCAGCC
>SGJC01000023.1:0-34798 GCA_009887335.1 Henneguya salminicola | reverse complement strand
TTATCGGTGAGTTTGTTTCTTGGCATGGGTATCAGGAAAAAATTTAATTAAAACGAAATTGATAGGGAAAAAAACGAAATGTGGTGGGAAACCCTGTAAATTATGATCTTTTTGTCTTGTTGTATACCCTGAGTACACATTTTTATTACTTATTTGAAAAAAAACTATCAAATAGTGATCCATAGACTTAGGAATGGGTGCTACTCAGTTTTGGAAGACTAACTTGATAATATAAGTTTATCGTTTTATTTAAGATATCGGTTTTTAGATGTAGTCCTATAGGATAGGATGTTGAACCCACAGGAAAAATTCGATCATTGACAACTTTTTGTGTTAGACAGCAGGTTTATAATTTATGTTAAGATGAAGGTAGTAAAGCTAAAATTGATGCTTTTTTGCCTGAAATTCATCCCATAAGGGTTAAAATTTTCTCTGCGCCTTATTTGGCAGAACTAGGCCTGAAGCAATGACTTTTATTTGCATTTATTGTGCCTTTATAAATAAATTTGTTCCATCTAAATTAATTTTGTTCCAAAAAATTATCACAGTTATATTTTACTATTGATTTTTAACAATGGAGGTAGATATTTCGTGCACTAATACAATATAATAATGAATATATTGTGAGGAATATTTATGATTTTTATTCCAATGATGTCTCTACTAATTTTTTGAGCTCATTAATATTTAGATGAATATATATTAATAGATATTGTTCAGAAATCAACGATATAATGGTCACCTAAAGCCATTTTATTTGGCTGTCTGTAAAAACTAAAATTAAAAAAAACACTGTGTGTTTTTTCTTTATTCATATATCAGCACGGTTCTGTTAGTAAAATATATATGGTGAATAATAACATACCTTGAGAAGACTCTCAAACGCTGTTAACGAAACCGAATTTTATCGTCGTTGTGGTGACAAGAAAAGTATAATGAAAGCGCTGAAAAATTGGTGCGCATTGTCTACATATTTAATATTTTTGGAATTATAATATTTTTCTATTTTTTTAAAGATATTTTTGAAAACTCTAGACATCCTTAAATTTTTTTTTCGGTTTTATCTTCGAATTGAATAATTGCTTTATGGCAAATCTGTTTACTGGGCTTCTGGATTCTTTTTGAACTCATATTGAATCACATCAATCAAACTAGTAAGAATTCTATATGCATTAGAAGAATTATCATTTTAGCGGCTATCATATCTTACCGCAACGCTATCTGCCCTCTTTGCCCTATCATCGTTGTTTTATAATAATACATTACATAACATAGGATCATATTTTGTTGACCATGTATTTTAAAAGTATGCTCAATCTCGAGTTTGACTTTCCTCAATATTCGTAAGAGTTTTAATGTATTTAATTCTATTGAGTATAATTTACAAGTGAATGAATTTCAAAAGTACACTTTTATTCATAATTATATCTACAGCATTACGTGAAACTTTAACTTTGATTGGTTTCTTGAAAAAATATTTTTTTAGAAAATAAGTAAGATCAACGTAACTTACTATTTGAAAATTCATATTTTATTTACTTTATTATGGTCATTTCGATATCAAGAATTATTCTTTTTTAAAGTCAATTATATTCTAGAAAAACTAAAACGTCGTATAGAATTATTAAATATTATAACTCGTTTTTTTCCCTGTTACTGAAGTATGGACGAGGGATAGAAAGGTAAGGTCTGATTTCATAATCTTTAAGGATAATAGATTGAGTGAACAGTTTCAATCTAGATCGAATAGTACCATCCATAAATACGTGTGAATTTTATCTGAAAAGAGAAAGACTCATTGGTTGCCCTGAACAGGATTTTACGCTATTAAACATGAATTTCTATATTAGTCTTTATGCAAAGAAAAAGTTGACCTAAAATTAATCTTTGGGATGCACAAAGAGCTGATTTGATTGAATTAATTGTTTCTCTAATCTCGAATTTATCTCATTTATTTAGGAATCGGATATATTGTATCCTTTAAATTATTTCTAATCTCAACAATTATATTTTGATAAATTTTATGATGATATTTGGTAACTTTCTAGAATTTTCACCAATAAATAACTCTTGTGATATTGGAATTTTTGATATTTTATTTTTGATAAAATAATTAATTTCCTAATTATGAATTGCACGAAACACTATATCACTTATCTCGATAAGTATGGCTCTAGAATTGATCTTCTCAATTTTACTGCTCATTTTATACTTTATAGTTCAAGTAATTATTTGTATCCTATTGAGTATCCTTTACACACTAAATTTTATTTCCTCCTTCAAATTTTTTTACATTAGATTCTACGCACCGCGTTTTTTTGTAAATTATACATCACACTGCTTGCAAGTATATTTATTTTATGGGTTATGCCTTACGTGTCTATAAACAATCTATTTTATTTTTAATGATTATAAAATATTAGTTTGCTAAAATTTCGTCTGCAGAACTCAAAATATAACAGAATGTGTGTATTTTAAATATTTCTAATTATAATATACATTTATATCATAAAAATTTATATTTAAAAATATAATTATTGTTTTCAAAGCCTATTCAGAATGTTTTTTTACATTCCCTGTTACCAAATAATCTCAATTTGTTAAGAAAGAAAAAGTTATAGGCAATAAATAAACTGCGCGAGATGCTCATATAAGAGATTTTACATTTTTTATATTTTGACTTTACAGTTCCAATCTATTTAATGCAGTTTTGAATGGCTTAGTGTGTGCCATTTTTATTTTAACACGGAATATTTCTACAATTTAAATTAAATTTTCATTTTTTTTAGGATGAATGTAATATCCATACTCTTCAATCAATTTTCTAAGATTCAGATGACTTTTTATTATTTGATCGAGTCATTATTGTGCCAATAACTAAACATTGTCTGTACATGAATATTAAAGGGTGATTGCCGGCCATTATAATAGAAAAGCTTTCCTCACCTTCATTAAAATAAATATTTTATGCCTCAAAATATTCAACTAAGTTTTTCATAAGTTGCCTCCAAAAACTTTATAGAATATTTTTTTTTAGCCAACATGAATTTTTTTATTTCAAATTGTTCAATAAGTAATTTTAATTAAAAAAAAAATTATACAGGGCAGAGTAAACTGATTCTTTATAAGTTTTTAAAAACCTTTTTTTAAATGACGTTATATTCGTTTACTTTTAAGATAGTTAGATATCTAAAGCAATTTTCTGCAAAAAATTAATAGCATTAATCACAACCAATCTAAAAAATTTAATTTTTTGCTTTTTAATTTATACTTGTATTAAAGCGTATCCGCCGCTGAAAATTTTCTGGATTTATTGTCAATTCAGATAATTAGGAAAGCTATTTAGAAATCTCTTTTTTACTTTTTTTTTGGATTTGATTAAATATGCTTTCGACCGACTCTTTATTGCTACTATCAAGATATTTAAAAGGGGTCATATAATTGTCAATCGTTTTTTATGAAGTTTTGGAGGTTCTTTTATAAATTCCAATTTGTGTAAAAATGCAGTGGTTTCCTTATTATGATTGAAGATATAAAATAATCTATCCTCTATTAAAAAGACGCAAGAAACTGTTTTTTTAAAGTTTAAGCAATGACAATTATTTTGCCAAGTCTTTCATGCATTGCTTTATCTTCCAAAATCGCGTTACCTCATGTCAATAAAGCGTACCCTGTTATAAAACCAGCAATAGTATTTTTCCTCGCTAAAAATCACAATTTACGCATTTTGCAAAAGATCCTACCACTGGAGCATCAGCTCTTTAGGTTAAATTCTTCTAGTCTTGTTCCGTAATGTTTATTAGAAGCTATGCTTTTGTACTTCTCCTGCTTTGAGAGCTTACCAAATCTCATTAATCTTAGTCATTATACTGACTATACAAAAAAACCATCAATTATTTGAATTTAAACTCGTATGAATACTGCTTTAGTGAAAAGTTTACTATCTCTCAGAAAAATGCCCAAATATTGGCTAAGTAGTACTTATTAAGAGCATTTGAAGTTTAATTATACATTTTACTCAATCTCATTTTTTTTTAATTTCTACCAATGAGTGTTTTTTGCTTATTTCAATGACATCCTTTTTTGAGTAAAATTTCATTTTTTAAACTTATCGTTAGCTATTCGGGACAAGCAGGCATCAAACAAAATTACGAGTCTCATATATATTATAAATATTTTGACGATAAAAAGGCATCTTCTATTATTTAGAAAATAACATCCACATAATGACAAAATAATACTACCCATCGATCTATATTCTTAAACAATGCCCTAACTCATATAGAATAAATACAATTGCGGTACAGAAAAAAAAATAAATACTTTTGACTCTTATACGACTTAAAAAGTTATCTATATTAAAGACCTTTTAAAATATTAAATGAATTGCAGAGCAAATTAAGAAAAAATGACTATTTTTATAATAATTGATTTAGAAAAAATCTTACCAAAGTTAATAGACATTTATTTTATTCATGGCCCTTCACAATAAAAATTTTCTTTACGGCTGGCAGTGCGAAAAGGATATGCTTTCAGTTCATTCGGTTGAACTTTTACTAAAAATTTAGCCATAAAACCTTAAGAGATCGGCCCTAAATTTACATGACACAAAAAATGGCATTTTTTTAACTCTCTTCACAACTTAAACTCGACGCTATTTACAAATGGCCCTTTAGGCCTAGCTGTATACGAATGATATTATTTCATCATTTTTAATATCCAACAAATTATATAATATATATTAATGGAATGGATTAAATTAAAATGCAATATAGAATAATTTTAATGTTAAATAGTTTTCTGGGGTATTTTTGAATAGTAAAATTATTATGCTATAGTTAAAAAAAATATTTTGAGAGAGCAAATACTTATTAATAAAGTTAAAAATACCAAATTTGTCAGAATATTCCAATAAATTTTTTTCAAATTGAGGAATAAAATAAATATTAATCAATATAGTTTACGCAATATCTTATCATTTACAACTTCATAATAGTTTTCATATTTATTATTACGCTTTTAAAATATTGATTGCTCAAACGAACTCAGTAAATCATCCAAACGTATTTGGATCAACTTTTCTTAATATAATTTTACTATGTTTTATAATTTCAATTTAGGTATATGCTCATTTTACATAGTTTTATATTTTTAATTTATGAGCAAAAGTATCTCTTTTGAGAGTAAAGATCAAAATGTTGCATATTACAGAATATTTTTTCTAAAAACTTCTAATGCTAAGAGCCATTTTAACATGTGTACACTCATATAATTTATAAATTTAAAATATATTCTCAATAAAAAAAGGTATTGTTAATAATTCTAAATAAGATGCGCGCGTGTAGAAAAATTTAATACTCTCTTGCACACTTTCAATAAATAAATTAATATTTCAGAAGCTAATTTCAAAATTTTGACTGAAATGAGATCAAATATATTAAAAACATACGAGAATAAAAATTTGATTTAACAGTCGTGTGCATAATATATATAAAATGAACTAAATTTTATATTGTATAAAGAAAGAAAAATAAGTGATATTTTTTCTCTATAAAAACTAGGGTCAATAAAAAATATATCTAAAGCAGTATAATAGGAATCTTTATCGTAATTATCTTTTGCAATATGAGATCAAGAAAAACTTAATAATTCTGTTTCAATTAAAAATGTCTTAAAAATAATATAAGAATTTTCACACATTAAACAGTAGAAGAAATATTTCTCTACGGAGAAACGATATGAATTGAATCAAGACGCATAATTATATCAGTTTAAATCAAATATTTAGATTCTCATCTCATCTACATTGATGAACCCCTGTTTAATGTCTAAATGAGAAGTAATATGGTACGAACACATATATAAAACTCATCTTGTCAAAAATTTCCATAAATAAAGCAAATCAAAACATTTCTCGCTCTTCCGAAATTTATAGGAATGATCTTATTTAATATAAATTGAGAATGTTCACTCAAAATTCTATTTCCTATGCTCATTTTAGTGAACTTGAATCTAATTTTAAGATCAACTAGCTTGTCGATGACCTTTTTTTTATCAAAGATTTATAACAAAATTGCTCAAGATGAACTTATTTCTAATCTTCATGCTTTAAAGTTTTTTATTTGCGATAGTATTCTTTCAATGAGTCTTGATAAAAAAAGAGTTTTAGAAATTGAAAAATCATTGAACTCCCGTATTTCTAATAATTATTTGCAAATTATGAGCCATATTAAAAATTATTCGAAGTAAAGCACCCGAAAGGAAACAAAAAATTTGAGTAAATGCGTCTTTATATTTCTCGAGGCATAAACAAAGAAAAAATATTCGATCAAAATTGAAATTTTAATTTGTTATTAATTGTGTTTTTAAAGTGTTTAAAAGACTCATCTATTGAATACCCTAATAAAGCCATGGAAATATAATTATAATATAATTTATGAAAATAATTTTGCGAAACATCAAAACGACACTCTGAAATCTATTTTATTTATTTATTTTTAAAATTATGTATACCTAATTAAATTGACCATTCACACTTAGAAGGCACCTCTCAAAGCAATCAAAACATTTAATTCGTATATCTTTTTTTCTATATTTTTTTTGTCCTAATCACCAAAACGCAATTTCAATATGAATATTATTTTTGATAAATATTCAAACGGCAAGAATCCAGATTAATGTAACGTTAGAATAGCATCATGTATTTTATAAAATCGTGTGCTAACAACTTGTATACCCTACTTTAAAAACTGTAAGGTTCTTCGGGCCGCAGAAATACAGCCCATAAAAAGTAACTAAATAGATATAGGAGAAGGTTTAACTAGGATATATTCAAAAATATGTTTCTACTCGAGAGAAGCAAATGTTAAGTTTGTTAATTAGTTAATAGAGTCTTAAGCTTTGCTTTGAGCTATTTAGGATATCACAAGAAAATTCCCAAGGGCTATATCGTCACCGGGGTAAATTAGCTAAGTGTGTCCCAGCCCCAAACCACCGCTGATCTTAGCAGTGATGTTTGCTTGGCACTGACATGTGCCGGATGGATGGCCTGACGTCTCTTTAAAAAATAACGAGTGAGGTTTTCATATTTAAGCTATATATAAAAAGAATCTAGCAATGGAGCATAACTAGAGTTCGAATACGTTCACGGATAAATATTTATTATCCTTGAAAACAAAATTTATAGAATTTGTAAATATATGCAATGACGAAATAAAACTAATATTTATACTAAACTAGGTTTTAATAGAAGTCGATTCTTTTAAATTCGCCTTTTCTTGCTTTTTCTTTGCGTTTAGTATCTCTGTCATTGAAATCTTAACTTGAGTAGCAATATTTTTGTAAATCAAGAAAAATTTCTCTGTCTCCAATGATTGATCGATACAATAGATATTTCTAATTTTTGCAATGAGACCAGCAATTTCAGAAAACTTTTCTTCATATGGGCCAATGAGTTCTAAGCATTCTTTATGAAATCCCTTTTTATTATAAAAATATGAGGACTTTATATTCTTCTAGTTTATCCGTTGAAGATACAATCGATTCACATATTTCTATTTTTTTCATAATATTATCTATTTCAATTCTTAATGATGATATCGACACTAGAATATATTTAGTAATAATTACCTGTGCATGTTTGCCGCAACACTTCTTCAAAATCGTTTACAAGAGGCAATTCCTCTTCTATATCATAATGATTATTAATAATAAATTTCAAAAGTGTCGAATTATCATTCGATTTTGTACACATTAGCTAATTAGTTATTAAATATATACTTGATCAAAATTTTCAAGGGAATATGCAACTATCGGGTCCCGTTTTTTTATAAAATTTGTTATATTGCCAATAAATAGAGCAGCCTTAAATATTAAATCATATATTAGAAAAGGTAATATTATGAAAAAAAATTATCCACAAATAATGATGAATATTTATGAAAATTTTTCATAAAGCCAATTTTAAGGGCATAAAAAATAACTGTATATTTTTGATTGAATTTTTGATAGGAAATAAATTATGAAGAGTTTACAAAACGCACATTGAAAAGTTTAATGTTTAAAGGTTATCAAAAAAATATTATTTCATATCGTAATTTAAGGAAATTTTAAATAGTTTTTAACAATGAGATGACACTTTTTTTCGGTATTTAATGCATTTTAAGCTAATTTTCCAGTATTAAAGAAATTGTAATTATATAATTAAATAAATTTTTGATATCGTAAGACGTTAACACTATCATATATTTGTCTTGCCCGTTGTATCTACTAACCAGTTAGCTAAGATAACCAGTATGAACTTTTAACTTTTCCGGAAAGAGATAGAAGAATTTTAATAAATTAATTCTTAGGGAACAAATATAGAACATATTCGAGAAGGAAGAGGGATCTACGGAATATCATTATAATTTTTAAGGGCTATTTTAAGAGAAAATCATTAAAAAAAAATAATATCAAGAAAATTCTAATTTTATTTAAAAAATTTGATTGAACACAGTAAATAAGATATTTTGATAAAACTTAACATAATGACTTGTAGGACCTTTGCCCATGGAACTGCATTTAAAGAGTAAAATACTTATGCCCTTAAGTTTAGACACGAAATAGGCTGCTAAAATGTGTCATTACAGTTATTTTCATCTGAAATAATACTAGCATCTCGTTTGAGAACGTAAAGCTGCCCTTAAACGGGAACAGTAATGTAATATATATATTTCGTTTAAAAAAATTAAAATTATCATTTTTTTGTAAATTTATATAACCTATATGCCATAGATTTTTTCTAATATGATATAAATAATAATTGTGTTTCACAAAAAGGTACTAGGATTTTTTTAATCTATGATTGGCAAAATATTTATCTTGATATATTAAATCGAGAAAATTTAAATATAATATTAACAATCACTTAAATAAACGACGTATGCAAATACAATACGATAAAAATTTGAAGAACGTTAATATATTATGTCAAGCACAGAAAATAGTTTGGATTACAATATGTGTTAAATATTTTGAACAACCATCAGATTAAATTTGGCATCCGATATTTTAAATTACTTTTCAATTATATTATATACTTCAATCCAACATTTATCATTTAATAAAGTCAGGATTTTTATAATTTTATTCGATTGGAAGATTTGTTGTTAGGGTTTAAAAAATATTTAATAATAAAAAAATATTATTAATTATATATTCATGCTAAATACTATATATGATGGGTGTAAGAACAAAAATCGAACGATTTTTGTCAATTGTTAATTTCAAAATTTAAGTGAAAATATAATAATTTTTTCAATATAATAAGAAAAGAATATGAAGTTGATACGAATAATATTAATAATTTATAATTGTCATATATATTTAATAAAAAAATTTAAATGTGATATCGAAAAATATAAGATATATTTAAAGGTCATAGAGCAGATGAAATCAGAATTTTTGGATACGAATTGACTAAAGGTATATAATATGTTATAATTATTACAGCTTCATATTTTTCAAAATTGATAAAATTAAATAAAACAAAGAAAAAATTCATAAGCAATGGAAACAATATAAATTAATTCTAGCCAAATGCCATTGCTGCCTTCGCAGTAATAAATGTAAATTTATTAACATATAATTTAGGACTAATTATAAAACAATTCATTTTTTTTTTATGTTATCAGTATTTTTATTATATAAAATTAAATAAACAGCTGAAACGACGCGAAATATTCAGGCTTCAAATATTAGATATTTTTGTAACACATTACGTAAAGTAATTTGCTGATTGGATTTTTTGTAGCTATTCTCACTATTCCGTCATAAACTCGGTTCGTATTCTGAATTATTATGAAATGCAAAATTTACAAGATGAATAAATTGATGTCTCTCTTTAAAATCCAATCGAAATTCCATAAATGTAATTAAACTACGCGTATAACTAGTACTCCATAGCTTAAAGTTATGCATATCGAAATACGTTATATGAAAATAATTCTGCTGTGTCTATGAGATGACCAGATTTGTAGTTTTCAGCCATTTTGGATAACTGAATACAATATAGAAAATGTACATCTTCTGGTTTAGGACATGTCGTGCTTAATAATTCAATTTGTTCCAGATTTAGTCTTTTCATATCATAATTTTTAATAATATCAAGAATTTCATCTTTACTGATATTTATTTTTTTTAAAACAATATCTAAATTCACTCAATCATTTTTTACTAATCAAGTTTCCGTAGTTGTCCGATAATATATTTAATTTTACTGCCTTTGAATTTAATTTTATTCCTTTTTCTTTTTTTATTATTATAAAAAGGAAACTATCAGTGTTGGTATTTTTTAGGAAAGAACTGAGATATTTTTCAAATTTGTCTGCAGTAATTATATCATTAGGCATTTCCTATAATTTCTTATACTTTTATTTTACTGAAAAGAAATTAGATTTTAATTGTCCTTCTTTTATTGAATTAAAATTTAAAAATGGAATTCTATTTTGTATATTTTCCTCTTCATTTTTTTCTAAAATAATGTTATAACGGGGAAAACTTAATGCCAATTCAGCAACTTCTCTTCCCAAAAACATTTCGAATTCTATTGATGATTATATGAAAGAAAAACTGGATATTATTTTTTCTTTATTTCGTTTTTTTACTACTTCTGGATCTTCAACTAATGGGCAAGAAGGAGGTGGGGGAGGAGGAGGTGGAGGTGGTGGAGGAATCATCAAATCAACGTTTGTGTCATCTTCGTCATTGCTATCAGAAGAATCCTCTGCTTCTTCAGTATTAGTATTGCTTGATGCATCTAAAACGTGTAAAGATGTTTATAATAAATATTGAAATTTAAATTAATACCAAATGATATTGTTGTTAAGCATTCATCGCTAGTAGTTCTATCAAATAAATTCTTTAACTTATTACCCTTGTGTCGATAAATTGTTTACGATATTTAAACCTAAAAAATATCATTTTATGAAATTATTTACTTTTTATATCTATTTCAAAAGGGTTATCAAATTTAGATTGCTCAATTATATTAAAAAGGTTTAGATGATAAAATTCTAGTGCTTTTATTTTATTGTTGAAGTCGCTTAAAGAACTAGCATCCGTAGAGATCTAAAAAATAAATATTCAAAAAAATAAACCTCTTTGTTATTATTGATAGATTTAAGATCGGTTATAACAATTTCAAATTTATTAAGCGTTTCTGCAATCTTTCGGTATAAGAGGTAAAAAAAACTTTATATATCTTTTTTTCGTAATCCGAATTTTCAGATTTTAATAACTAAAAGCATACAATATTGAACGACTTACATTGTTTTCTTCATTTGCGATATTTGCCTTTTATTATAAAAACAATGAATACATTTTCGTTTATATTTTTCAGCTGTTGTGTTAATGTTTGAAGCTCTTCTAGCTCATTTTGAACAGAAAAGTATTTTTCTTTCCAAAGTGCCGCATCGCTGCTTTTTTCAATAATTTTTCTCTTCTAAAACAATATTATGGATAATTAATAATGTATCCGTATCCAAATAAGAATTTTAAAAAAAATATCCTTGTATATCATTCGAACTAAGAATTAAACGTATCCTTATATTTTGATCTAAAAAATACAGTGATAATAAAACAACGTAAAGATTTTTGTAAAATTTTATGGTCGAAGGCAAAACAAATGATTTTAATAATTAATTTGAGTAAATTAGATAACACAGATATAATTTCTGTTATGAACTTTTATCTTGATATTATTTTTTTATCCTGTCAGCTTTTTTTAGTCTTTTTGAGAACTGACTCAGCAGGATTACTAGCTGGGCTGTCTCTATAACAGGTAAGAGCCTTTAATATTAATAAAAGATCTCAAGCTCTATTTGAAAGAACATCATTGGTTTGATAATGCATGTAGAAAAAATAACTAAGAAAAACATGCCGAATTATTTAATTGAGCTTTAAATTTTTATTATTGAAGTGATATAAAAAATAACGTTATTAATAAAATAATTTTTTTAATGTTTTTTCCATTTTTATTATTATAAAACTCTTTTTATAAAATAAAAATAATATTAGAGCTGTCAAATGATCTATATGCTGAACCACGCGGTTCATGCAATTCCTCGTGAGTAAATATTTCTTCGTTACACCCATTTATTTTTCTATAAAAAAAATATTTAAGAAATACCATTATATAATTTATTTTAATAGAATATTTTACCCGATAATTTATGAACAAATTTTACCTCCAATTGCCGTTGGGGGTTCATAAATTACAAAACGATTTAAAGTAGATATCAAAAAATTACACTTTAGGCGTTCGTAATTTACGAACAACCCCTTTATTTAATATATTAAAATAATATTTTTCAATATGGAATTCAGTATTTTTTCATATCTGTTGAGAACGCGCAAACATTTTAATTCAAAAATCTAAAATATGGACGATTTAATTTAATTTTTATCTTCCTATATTGTATAAAAATGAAAGAATAAATCAAGATAATGTCAATAAAATGAAGAATAAATATTTGGCATCACGTTAATATTATTATAAAAAATACAGAAATATATCTTCTCTGATAAGAGACATGAGCCGAATTCAGGAATAAAATTTATTTACAAAAGTACCCCTGACAGTTTAGAATTATTTAAATAAATTTTATTATTCTTTAATATACCATTCTCATATTTTAATTGATATCAATTAGAAAATTCAAAAATATAATATGTAGTACTGATTAATCTTAATGTATCTATTTACCTACAAATAAAGGATTCAGTATGTAACATAATAAATTATAATACACATGATAGGCATTTTATCTAGGGATAAAATGCACAGCCGAGTAAATACGATATTTTGAAGCGCCCCAGCACATAAAACAATAGAAATATAAAAGAATTTAAATAAAAATGTCGTTATAATACGATTGGTGTAAATTCGCAAATCTTTCCGAGTTCCTATAGGCTGTGCCCCAAAAATAAATATTTTTTACTAACTCGATGCGTTTAAAAAATAATTAGATTTAAATTAAGGTATCAAGAGCAGTGGTTTTCTTTCCACCTCGCTGAGAATGTAATATTAATGAATCATGTTAGCGATGTAAAAAAATCTTAATGCGACTGTGTTCGAATGATAATTCAGCCTATTTCTAATCTTTTTAATTCTTTTTTTAGAATCTCGAAAAGAGGTTAAATACGTTTGTTGTTAACTTAATGAAATAATCCAAAAATACTCGCAATAAAATTAGTTTTATACAATCAAACCCTTGTTGTTTTTATTGAATTCAAAAATTACATAAAATAAAAACGACAAAAATTCATTTAATATTATTGATTAGAAATCTTTTTAAAAATTTATCTATGCATAATGTGCTCTATAATTTCATTATGAGTTTATGCGGCGAATAACACGGTTATCAGTATGTATCTAATTACGTTCGACCCAGTTTAATTCTGTAATAAAGCAATTATAGGGAATGTGTAATATTAGTAGTAAGAAAGTCTTTATAAATGAAAATGCATGAAAACTAAATTGTAGAAAATTGCGTCATCAAGAAAAATTTTAAATATTCCAGAAATACAATATTCGTGAGAAAATAAATCTAAATATTATGACTTTTTAATCATAATTTATCCATTCCTTATTTAAATAATCTTAAAAATCAATATAATAGAACGTTTTTCCCGTTTCTGCAATAATAAAAATCTAGCTGCAGAACTAACTTGAGCTTGTGGGGAAATTATGACTGTATTAAAAATTAGGACCAGTAATATGTAATAAAAATACATGGTTTTGGAAATTTTTGTGAGATAGAAATCAGGAGAACTAGAAAAAAACTAAACGCATAAGACATTTCATTATAATTAATTGATGATTAGAAATAAAACTACCAGAGAATATCCTAAAGGAACAGTTTCACGGTAAAGAAATATATTCCGTTTTATAAGTGGAAAATGAATGGAAAAAGAATATTTGGCATAAGATTATTGCTGAATATTTCGTTTAGAACATTTAAAAAACTATGAAAGAAAAATATTTTTTGTTGCACTGAAGCACAGTTATATATTTTAAAATAAAACAGCAACCATAATTATGTTTTTAAAAGTGCGACTAGCAACTCATTTTTGTTATTACTAGAATAAGGGAAAGGAGATATTCTAATTTTTGGAAAATTAAAAATAAAAGTTTTTTCTAAGGTTTAATACTTTTCCTATTCAATATTATTTGAGAAGAAATGAATGAGAGCGATTTTTTAAATTTTGTAGGATAGTGAAGAAAATCCTAACAATCGTCTTTCAATCAAATAACTATTACATACATAAAAATGACTTTTTTTATAAAGTCATTAAAATAGATCTTTTACTGCAACACACATAGCAGTTCAACTTTGTGTCAAAGGCCTCATAAGATCATTTGAAGCTTATTAGTTGATACAAATTTTCAGAAAAATTATAGTATGACTTATTAACTTCAATATCAATCTGCTGCAAGCATGATTTAAAGAAAAGATTTTCTTTAATGAGGAAATGCGTTTTCTAGAAATATATTAAAATCAGGGCGTAAGAAAATCTTTCTATGTATTCTCGAAAAGATTCATTTTATAAAATAGTAAATGATGAAACTCTAGTTTCCAAAAAATTTAATTTTAGACCCAACCGGCCAGAAAGAATTTTAATCCATAGGTCAAAAAACTAATTTTAAAATTGAGAAGGTATAGATTGTAATATTGTAGAGGGATATAATGCATGTATTAAAAATAAGTTCCGATCTTGATAGTCTCATCTCCAATGAGAAGAAAAAACAAACTGAATTATTTTAGCAGAATCAAGAATTTTCTGTGTATCCTTCTTTTAAACCCAAGGTGCAAGAAGCTCTGCAAATTCTTCTTCTTAGGTTCCATTAATAATCAAAAAATCTCCAAATGAACTTTGAATTTAAGAATTATACTCTGGAATTAAAAAAACCGTTAATAATCAGACTTAACTTTATACTCTTTTAATAATTTTATATTATTTAATTGAAAAAATTTATTAAAAAAATCTTAGTAAATAAGAATTGTAATCTTTTATTCCTTGTATCTTTCTTATCTATATCAATTTCGCAAATGTCATAATTTTTGCAATAGATTACATTCAAAAATTTAATTATGTATTATTCGTTTTATTTTATCAACTGGTTCTTTACTAGGATACTTTTAAATTTACAGTTATTCGTATAAGCGGTTCTCTGCGTATGTGGTTTTTATAAAACCTATAAATATGGCTTAGGTTTTAGATGTATATATTAATAAAAAATCTAAGAGTTGATAATAAAATCATAACATTTAGACATTTATAATCCATACCGATATTGTCGGTAAAGAAGATACTGTCAAAAGGCCATAATGATATATTTACATGCGATCATTCTGAAAACGAATATATCTTTACTGTCTTATAGAGATTCAAAAAACTTTACTAATATGTAAATATTGATACATTAAATTATAAAAACTTTTATTTTTGAAAATATTTTATATTCTTTAATTTTGATTTAAATTTCACAAAATTACACAATTCTAGTAAATGTTTCATTATAAGAATGCCAAATTTTCCCCATTGACCCTAGTTGCGCAGAATGAAATTTGGTAAAAAATTTTTTTCAATTTACCTGATAAAAGTGAGAAAGATCAATTCCACAATTTTCTATGTGTTTTATGAAATATGGCAGAAGCGGCGAAGGAGACGTTGAACAATAAATAATTTCGACGATTCGCATAATAATTTTCTAATTTTCGATGCTATTTATAATTACATTTTCTATATCGTCCTAAATTCAAAAAAATGTAGATACCTTTTTATTTGAATCATATTTATTGATCACATATTCAATCAGACTAGGAAGATGTCTTTCTTTCGCAATTTTTTTTAAGACTATAAAAAAATTATGATGCAATTTTGGCTCAATTAAGATGGCCTCTATAATCTAACATAATATAGATATTGATTACAATTTTCTTAGATTCTAATTGATTTTTTCTAGATTCACTGCTCATTGAAAGGCATAACAAATAGAGAACTTTTATATCTTCTCGAATAATTGCGCCGGGTGTCTGAATATATTAATGAGAACGAATTAACCAAATTAGCAAAAATAATGTTGTAAAGCGAAAGCATTCCTCTCTCCAAATGCAAACACTTTGAATGAACTACATTTAATACTAGAATAAAACCTTCTGAGTGTGTAAATTTGGTTATTTTATCAAATTGTTTTAGAATGTATTCATACATTAAAACGAGACCATTAAAAACTCCAATCCTTGGATTAAAAATAGATTGGGTCCATCTATTAAATAGTCTTGTAAAATGTTGCCTATTTTTTGGAATTGTTGAAATAATATAGGACACACCAAAACAGTATAAATATACATCTCGGCATGTGTTAATTGTTAATATTTGAGACGTTATATCAACGTTTTTCCATCTATGAAAGAATTCAGAGATATTTGTTTCGGCCATTAATTTAACTTCCTACAAATAATACTTTATTAAAACATCTTTCATCGTTTTAATATTATTAGAGCTATGGTCAGTTCTTTGAGTGTATGAAACATTTTCCTACATTATTATCAGTGGCGAATATTACTTCAAGGCTTTTTCCACTTGCTTGATTATTAGACTAAATTAAAAATTCTGTTTTATCTACCCATATACCCAATCCGAGTCTTGGTTTCTTTCTAAACATTTTCCTCAAAGTATTTGATGTTTTAATCTAAAAAACATTTTTTCGGTATAATACAGTTAGAGTATTCTTGAAAATATTCTAAAATGTTAGTTTAATAAAATTAATATACAAAGGGTCTGTTCTTATTTTTATTGCAAGTTGAATTTTTATCAGACATAAGCCAGGCTTAGTATTAAGAGGCGTAATATTAATGCTGCACGGTGATATATTTAATCAGCATCGTAATAAATTTTATTAACATTATTTTACATTTTCTTAAAATTAATTTACATTTTTAAACTATTTCTTATTTTTTATGAATAATTCATACGTATGAGATGTTTTTATGTGATATAACTGATCCTTTACTAGATTTGATATATTTTCATTTACATTTTTCAATTAGCTATTGCTGAGTTGGCTAATATATTGAAATAATTTCAATTTGTGTTTTAATAGTATAAGATATACAATTTATAAATTCTTATAAATTCAAAATTGTTTATTTCTGAGATTCGAAAAAGTATGAAGAAAAAAATTTGAAAGTTTTAGCACAACATATATTTGTTAAGGAGATTAATCTTTTATTTTATCGTATATTAACCTTTAATATTATTGATTGACCGCTTAGCTAAGATTATTTAAGTTAAAAGTATAAAAATAAATTAATATATTATTTTTTTGTGAATTCTAAATGTGAAATTATTTTAAAAGTACATGTATTACAAAAAAAGTTTAAAAGAAATCATTACTTCATTTTATTAAATTTAAATATTTCGGTTATCCGAACATTCAGAACCTTTAATGTAATGTTATCAAGAATAAGCTGTGAAACATGAGAACTTTATATCTAATTTTGCATGGCCAAGCGGTTAAAACTGCTTTAAAATCCTTAGTTTGTTTATGCGTTTTATACAAACTTTATTCTATTTTTATAATGATTAAAAAATATATTTAAAAATTCAGATAAATCTTCTATATTTACGGAGTGGCATTATTTTAAGGATTACTACTTAGAATTGTATATTTATCCCAAGAAAATTCTGATACTATCGAGTTAAATACTCATGATTAAAAGTTTATTTTTAATATTTTAAGAAAAAAAATTAGGAATTACTTAAAAAATATTGCTTTGCCTAGTATTTCAATTCATAGAATATAAACGGATTAATAGGGCTGGGTCTCAATGATCTAATATCACCGACTCCCTATTTTTTTTTTAATAATCTTTTATTTAAATATCAAATTTATCTTACTAAAAGGATACCGTATATATATGAAAAAGCTCAACAATAAATAGCTTAAATCAATAAACATTCCCAAAGTGATATATTTTTCTGACATATTACCCTTCCTCAACATCTAATGGCTTTGATTCTGGTAAAAAGAAAATTCGTCTATCTCAATCATCTGCAGTAACACATTAATTTTTAAGTATTCATTCAAACTCATAAGGCCGATTAGGAGTCGACGTCTATAATCCTGAGATATTGTATTGTTAATTAGATTAGACAACCATGAATAACATCCAACAAATTTATTATTATAAAAAGTTAAATATCATGAGCTTTTTACCGTAAATATTATTGTTGTATTTTCATTCTAATTATTTTATATTTACATTATTTATTTCGCCCTAATTAACATATAGCTTTAAGCCATCCATATATTTGATAACAATAAAATAAAGCGGTTTGTTATAATATGGGCTCGTCGTTAAATTAGAATTTGCATGTAAATATAATTTATTTAAAATATACTGTTAAGGTCATATTTTTGTTTAAGAAATGAATAATATGTTTAAAAGAAATTAAAAGCTACAAATAAATGAAACTTTTTATTCTGATTTGAAAATTAAACAAATTAATCGTATATTAAATTAAACTGAGATATTATGATATGGAACACTCGTAGCTTTGGTATTACTTTTATTGTTTCCATATTTTTTGGAATTAGCACACCCAATAAAAATTTATACTATCGTCTCTAGTAAAGCTAGATCCAATAAAATATACAAAATATTGAAATTATTATGTGGTTCTTCCTACAATTTTATGTCCCAAGGCCACAACACCATTAGAAAGAATAGTTTAGTTGAAAAATTATGTTGCTGCAAGTCTATTACTGCCTTGCATCTTGCTAATTATGTTGACCTGGCAGTGGGACTGGGGACGGTAAAAACCCTATTAAAGGCGACAAGTATGATTTTACTCACCCGGACTGAGCCTGAAAAATACCATTTATTCAATTTTTAATAATTTCTAAATTATCAGATAAATAATTCTTTTTCATTTTTATAAAATCTTTGTATTGCATAAGTTTACGCTTTAGCGCAAAGTAATGCTTATGAAAAAATTAACTTTATAATGTACACTCTCTAAAAAATGCACGATTCCAAATAAATAGATATAATTAAAAGTTCTAATCATTAAAATACATAAAAGTGAATTAATCTATACACTTCGCGAATCTTTACATAATTTAGTTAAAATTAAATATTTCTTATTAAAAATATAAACGACAGTATAAAAAACCTTTGGGAAAAACGCATAAAATTCCATTGAAAACTATAATAACTGCATAATTATATCGATAAAGATGAGAATTTTTTTATAAATATCTTTTATAAATAGTGTGTTACAGAGGATTCCCCGGCAATTGCGCATATTTATAATTTTATTCGGATAAAACTAGCGTAATTTTAATATATTTTAATTAATATCTGCCTTTTATATATTGTAAGGATTCATTTATTATTGTCCCTAACTCACTGTAACATAAAAAAAATTCCATTTTTTTAACCTAAAATTTGAAATTTAAAAGTTATAAGATTTAGCAATTAAAAATCTAATAAAAAATGCGAGCAAAATTTAATAAGAAAGCCTAAAAACAATTAAATTTTTACTAAAACTATATTCGATTTCAGAATGATAATATAAACAGCAACTATAGATCACAAACATTTAAAATTAATTTATTTGTTCTTGTTTTTATATTTTATTTTAATTGATTTCATTAAAAAAAATTAGCGGTTAACGGTTAAGAAATTAAATTGGCGAACTTAGGTTCAAAAAAATTGATCAGATTTTTTTTGAAGGAGGTGGGGAAATAATTGACAACCTAAATTCCTTTCATATCTTTTGATTTTTGATTTATATTTATACTAGCTTTATTTTTAACAGCGACTAACCTACTAGGAAGATTTAAATACTATTAATATGTCCCACTACTGCCACAGTATATTTAGTAGCTTATTATTTAGTTGAAGTCTAAGACATATCTCTCTTCAAATGATCAGTATCTATTTTATAAAAAAATGCGATTGAGCCTAAGAATAATAAACGAAAAACATTATTACATAAATTTCTTTTTGTTTCAACTTTATCACAATCAATATTCCAAGTTAATTCGAATTATATGTGCTTTTTAGAAGCAGGTCGGGAATATTTTATTAAAAATATTTACTCTTTTACAATTTTTTCCTCATTTGGTGGTTTAAAAAAGATTTCTTATTTACATAATATAAATTTTTTTTTAAACTATTTTTGAAGACGAGAATTTTTTTTAACTATTTACAAATATTATTTATACCATTCAACATTAAATTTTTTGGCTATTTTGTGAAGAACATTTTTTGCCAGATAATTCATCATATCGTGCAAGAAAATTCGAAAGCATATTATTTATTCTTCCATATTTTACTTTTGCTTGAAGCAAATGAGATAATTCTAACACGATTCTTGCTAATCTACATTGGGTCAGCGTCTAGTCGTCTTTCAATTTTTTGATGAATTTAAACATATTTAGATGTTCTGAGTCATACGTAGAAGAAAAGGCTTTGCGCCATCCTTCAAAATTATTTTCAGTGCAAGATAGATTTTATGACTGTGTGAGGCTGATTCAAATTGCGAAAACAAACATATGATTTTTTCTTCTTCGACTATAAGATTCACCAATATGGGTTTATTGTAATTAATTATACAGCCTTTAATTACATTATCATAATGGTAAGAAACCATCATCATTTCCTCATAAAGTTGAAAATATCTCCAACATATGCAGGTCTAGAAAAGTCTATGGCAGGTAGTCTTATGTAAGATTTAATATTTTCGGCCTGGGAATCTATATTTGTCAAGCTAAATTCTTGAACCTTTCGCTCAAAAGATTGGCATAAATGATAAAAAAAAGATGTTATTCACCTAAGAAAAGCGTAGAGTATAGGAGCTAGACGGAAGTTAATTTAAAGTCGCTCATTGAATTAATAAGCTTTAAAATAAAGCATTCTGATATTTTTGCCAAATAAAATATTAGGGGCAGCCTATTTTATTTCCATTAAAACTAAAAAGATTGGAAATGAATAAATTTATAAATGTGCGAAAATAATAAAACTTTGAAAGACGATAGAAGGTACAACACGAAATGTACGATCAAAATATAATAAAAAAGAAGATTTAAATTATCTTAAAGTATTGTATGCTGCAAAAATAATCGTTTCCCTTTAAAAATTATATTAGCTATCGTAAAAAATACATTCTGGTTATAATGAGTGAATTTATATTCATTCAGAGATGGGACAAGTCTTTGCGCGGGAATCCCAATTTTATACATAATTGCTCTTGATCGTTTCTTTTCGCTGTTTCTTGCCATCGAATATTTTTTGACTAAAAGAATTGGAGGATTAAAAACTGGTCACATTGCAGAAGCAATAATAGTTTGTAGGGTTTTGATAGATACACTGGATTGCCATGCGTATTAAACGATCAATTGCTATTTTGATTATTTCTTCGCGACCAGGCACTTTGGAGCGGATAGAATTGAAGTCTATAACATGTGAGGTCGGTGCATCTGTTTTTAATTATGATGTGCCCTCTCTGATAGTACATTTTTTGATGAGCATCTTTTAAATAGTTACGTGCTATTTTTAAAAAGAGAATAAATTCTATATCATGCATAGCTTTGACTTCTCCATTGTAATTAGTTAAATGGTTTTAATTTATAAAATAATAATAAAATTACAAAAAAATTAGGAACTTGTAGCATTATAATGAAACTAAAAAATAACTCTTGTATCAAATACATAAAATTGAATAATATTATTGAGGAAAATTGTTCATTTAAAAAAAAATTAATGAGTACTATCCACCTAGGTTAGACGAGGTAGAAAATAATTTTCATAAAATATTACATCATTAAATAGAATTATTTTGTAAAATATCAAAATTTTTATTTTCTTTCTAATAATTATAAGAAAAAATAATAGTTTTACAATTGCCATTTGCTGAATATTCGCTGCAAGGTTAAAGATAGATAAAACCTTAAAACAGAGTTTATTTATATAGCATAGAAAATTGTAAACTATCAAAATTAACCGTTGAATAGAAAAATTGTACATAAAATTATATATGTCGACTCTTTTTTTACTCAAAAAACCAGAGATATCATCAAAGATACAATATTTTTGTATGGACAGTTGTATCTGTTCGAAATTAAATTGTATTTTTTATAACACATAATTTGAGTAGCACAAAGAAGTAACAGTGAAAATAATCTGGAACAATTTTTTATATTTTCTCAGAAGTTTCATTAATTATTTTTAATCATGGTAATAGTAATGTGTAATATTGATCAGATTTGAGTTTGCCTTTTATCACACTTTTATTTGGAAGATCTTAAGATGGTTGTTTTACTTAGGAAAAATTACATTCCATCACACTCAGAAATTTATTTGTTATGAGATCTATGTCAAGTATGTAGATTAAATCTTTATAACGTTTCTTACTTTTAGTGAAGTATATTTTTATGTATTTGCAACGTGTGGAAATAGCTAAAATCTTTGACATGATATTTATTATTTATAATCCTCCCTTTACTCAATGTTTGGGGCCAAGTAAATATAAATAATTTTAATCATACTCATCGAACCCTTTTTAAATCCTCTGCAATTTTTCTTCAAATGGAAAAATCATAATGTCACAAATGATGACGAAAATATCGAACAAAAATAGATATTGCGCAGTAATTTGTAGGATGCAATAAAACAGATTTATTACGAAGAATAATTCAAATATACACTAAGATGTTTTTTGAGAAAAGTCATATTATATTGAAAAATTTTTTAATATTAAAGTTTTTGATTATTTTTATCAAAAAACCCTAGCGGAAAAATGTATAAAATCTATAATTTAACCTAATTAATATTTTGAAGCATGATTCTTAGAACAGAAGTTAAAAAGAATAATAGATTGATCCATTCGAATTATTTTTTAATTTTTTTTTTCTGAGATTAAATTAACCATATACTTTTTGCAAATATTCAAAGTGATTTTAATTTGTTCGATATCTTTAATGGCTGAGTTTGTTTATTTATGTTAAGGTTGTTAAAAATATGATCTTCTGTGTTAACTTTCTTATTTATTTTGACCCAAATATATTTATTTTCTTGATATATATTTTAAGAACATTCTTAATTTTTTTACAAAATCATTTAGCAAAATTTCTTCTTTAATTTGCCCTACATCTTTCTCAAAATAAATACGGTTACGAAATATCAAGCTTTACTGTTTGATTCCAAATTTTTGTAAGAAATTATTTATACAATCTTTATTTAATAGAAATGTATATGCTGAATGATATAGTAATTTACGACCAATTTCGTCAAGTCAAATAACTCATATTAAAAATTTAAATGTCAAGAAAAATATTATATTGATAATTATATTAAATATTTTAAATACGTTGTAATTGCCAAAATTTTAAAAATACCCAGATCTCCTCTGAGATATGCAATAAAGGTTAAAAAGTCTGGAACCATAATTTTTTTTAAAAAAGTCCGAATTAAGTGAAGTGAAAAAACCAATGTTAAAGAAATTGCAATACGATGTTTGATTTTACAAAAATAAAAATAGAAAGAATACATGAAAGATATAATATTAAATAAGTATATGTAGACCCTTTCAACATTTTAATTATTTTAATTCTTAAATATTAATTAGGATGTCAGAATAGAGAACCAATAAACATAATTTCATATAATTACATAATGAAGCTATTTTATAACTTTTATTTCTTTCGACCTTAATCGATTAGCAATATAATATTTATAGTCTCAATTACACAGGTTTTATTTTGGAAGTAACTAAAATTATGATACAAGTGGGGATATATGCTGGTTTGAACAAAAACAATTGTTATAAAAGATTTATGGGAATATGTCTAGCATTTCAAATTAAGATATTTAGTATGCAAGATTTAATAACATAAATTAGTTTTTCACATTAAAAAACATGTATTCTACAAATATTTTGCGTCAATTAGAATATCTTTAAAACTAACACAAGCGTGACTATTTCTCTCAGGAGAAGCAGATAAAGTTTAGATGTGAGAATATCAACTAAAAATTGATACGAAGTTTGATGCCGATAAAACATCTGTATTCTATTATCTATAAAAAACCGTTGCAAGCTTAAGGACCCTTGTCTATTATAATGATGATGTGTAAGTAATTTAATATGTATATAATTCATTCTAATTATTACAGATTTTTTAAACGCGGAAATTTATAAAATTCTTTAATTTAGATGATAAAATTACAATTTAATTCGTCTATCAATGAATTCAAACCCTGGTGCGAGCGATTCATCCAATAACATAGATATCCTTTTTATAACATCCCAACAACTTCTATAACACATTCAAGTAAAGCGATTTATAATTAATAAAGTTTTATTTAATTATTCTCAATTATTGTGTCAGCTATAAAATTTATGACTTTATCAGAGAGAATAGTATCAAGAATTTTATCTCCTGTCAATTCAACATTCTTAAATTTTTGATCTAATTTTTGAAATGAATAATTTATATAATTAAGAGCCTGCTTAAAATTTATATTGATCTAATATTTATAAAACACTTTTACTTCATTCGGATTTAACCATTCCGTAGTATCAGTACCATCAAATTGTTTCCACGATTGAATTATCATTTTTATTAAGGATTCTTTAAATCTTTCTGTCTTGTCCTCGTCCTATATATAATATACAAAAAAAAAGCTTGTCATCAATTCTAAAAATAAAACGTCTTTTATTAAGCTGAACTTAAAATGTATAGAAATTATGAGGTTTCATCGATTGTAACATAAAAACTTCAGTCGAATATTCCTTTCTTTTTTAAAAATTGGATAGATAAAAGCGAACAATTGTTGATAAAATATAATTGTTAAGGTTATGGAAGTTGTATAAGAAGCCTTGAAATGGTCATATTAAGCATCATACTTTTAAAAGTATGCGTTTAAGAAATGGCTATTTCATAGAGTTAATCTCATTGAACAATTAAAAACAAATTTATTAAGGCCAATAATATATTTTCTTAGTCTTAAAAATTCATGCATTCTTTAGATAAGGTCAAATCTAGGTTGATCTAGTAAATTTAAGACGAAAATTTTATTACAGTCTCATGAACATGATTGATAAGAATTCACATAAAAGCAGTTAAATTTTATTATATTTTCGCCATGTTATCAAAAACACAAAAGAGAAATTAATGAATATTTTTTTAATTGTATCCAATAATTTCCAATTGTAACTGTAATGCCCCTAGAATGAGAGGGATCGACGTTTTGGAGATAAAAATTTACTTCGGTAAATGTGCACGTTCAATGAGTGGCGTAGATGCAGGTCTAGGCATATAATAACAAATCAAAAATGCAGAACTCACCCCCCCCCCCTGTACGATTTATTAATACATATCTAATATGTATTATGCGTAAGGATACGAAGTGTCTCGACCCCCTATTTATGTGAAGTACAGTTTTTTCGTATTCCACATAAAATAGGGCGATAAAACAAAGTATATTCTTAATATTATTGTGACCCCCCCTCCCATAACTCCTTTTTATTCTGTAGGGCGTTATTTTAACTAAAATCGCTGGTTAATGAACCAGGGCAGTGTTGCAAATAATATCGACGAAATCATATAATACAGATTTATGAGCATAGAAGTGAATGGGTGGATTTTATTTAGGTCTAAAATCAGCTGGCGTGCAAGTTAGAGGTTAATGGACGTTGCTGTAGTGAAAAAATTATTCTTGTTTGGGTTCATTTAATAATTTCGATATTTTGGCAGAGCATGTTAGAAATCTTCTTGACGCATGCCGCGTTATTTAAAAAAATATATAAATAAACTCGTACAAAGGGAAAGAAATAGTTTGAAATTTTTAAAATAAGTCAAAAATCATGCTTCTAGTGACCCGATAAGCTCGCGAAACTTAAAGTTATGAAACTGGTAGGTCAATGAAAACTAACTCTCGAGAGACCTTTGTATTTGAAAATAATTTTCACCTAATTCTGGCTTCTCTTTTGCGCGGAGAATACCCTCTGAAGGTGTAAGAACAAAAATGAATTCGGGTATTAACAAAATGAGCAGGCCCTCGAAAACAAAAAATATAGAATCGACCTATGTTGTATTTACGGTATTATATATGCTATAGGTTATACTGTGCCTGGAATAAAATAATCGAATGGGTTTTTGAACGATTAAAAAAAGTTTGATTTAAAATCCACATATAAATACGAGTGAGTAAACTTAAGTATACTTTTATGGTATTCATATGTTCTGCAAGAAGCCGCAAAAAAACCACTGTGATTCATCAATTGCGCATACTCCCCCCCCCCCCCCCCCCCATGCAGAAGATAGAAAATATTAGATATTTTTATTTACGTGCTGCGTTTGAAATATTATGTATTTTATGAGTAATGCAATGCATATAAGGAAGCGAACGAAGGTACTATGAATGCTACAAAAAATTCATTCTTTAGACCTTATAAAAAATAAAGCAGAATTTAATTACATTTTCACACCATATATTAAGACTAAGTGTTGTAGACGTGCATGTAACATGGTGCCACCAATGGCGCGGCACAAACAATACATCGCCCGCATTAATAATTGCCTTTGAATGACTAAAAACTATAAACCTTAGTGGGTGATACTTTTTCATACAGATGATTTATTGTTTTATTATCAAATAAATCTAGAGAAGAATATACACTTGATTCTTCATAGGGTATACGAGTTGGTAGTATATACTTGGTCTCAAGTGGATTGAAGAGAGACCATTCTTTCGAACCTTCTAGAACTACATGAAAATTAGTGCCATATGAATCGTAATGTAAAGGGGTGTATGCTCCTTTCGTCCCTATCCATAAAGTGGTGTCTTTTGAACATTTATTAGGATAACCAACAAATCCCCAGTTTATCTTTTTACTCAACTCTGCATACTCGAGCGCTGGAAATATTTCCTCAAAATTTTTATAGTCACCATATACCCAAAATTCATTTCTATGGAAAATATAATAATTAAAAGAACTTATTTAAGGAATTAAACGATGATGGCTGCCCACGCGTCCAATTAATCATATCTTTTATTGTACTATTTATATAAAAACATGAATTTTCAGTTTCATATTTTTTCCTATGTCCGATCTTAAAGTTAATTGGCTGATTTCCTTTCAATTTTATAATATCATCAATACAGAAGTTAAAAAAATCTGAATGACTAAGCAATCCTCTAATAATAAGAGGAGACTCAATCTTAGATACATCGAACGAATTGAAATTATTGAAAGTAATTTCTTGTGCAAAAGTCATCATGAAATATGCGCGCCGCGCGTGCGCATTGTAGATTTCCTTATTTGCAGACGTTGATTACTTCTCAATGCAAAGATCTATTTTTAATTTTCGGACCGTGGGGGATAAATATATTCTTAAATGTATTTAATTTGGGGGTAGTCTTTAAACCGGAGTATATTAAATATTTTTGGCGTAATTTATAAACATGATTCAATATTTATGCGATAAAATTGTTCTTCATTGAGTTCGCATAAAAAAACAATGCAAAGCAAATTGAAAATATAGTTACTCCACGCGCCTGTCTTTGGAAGACAATTAGATCTTATTGCCGAACATGCAATATTAAATATTTTATGAAAATGGTTCTACATGGAAAAAAAGAAAGGATAAAAAAAATGGACGAAAGGATCCGAAATATATTCAAATTGTAAATTTTGATTTTTTGTTTATTTTCTTGCATTGTTAATTTATATTAATTTTAAAATTCCAGATGTATCGTCGCCGTTAAATTTGATTAATTGCAAAAATAAAACACCATTTATAATGCGCATAGACAATAAAATAATCTTGATGATTAAAAATGTCGGAATATTTCAAAAATAAACATTTTTGATGTCTGTTTGTTTTCTTTGAACCATTCAACAAATTGAATTGGAATTTCTGGTATCACCATTTTATTTCTTTATCGTTTGGTTACGTACATTCTGTGCAAATAGAATTTACTTTTTCTGAGAATTTGTGAATTCCTTATTTTATAGTTTTAATAAATGCTGATGTTTGACTGGGCATTGAGAAAATGTTGGCTATACATCTCATATACGCCCTTACCCCTTTTTTGTGCCAGATACAACATCATCTGTGACACATGTATTGTTCCACAACGAGGTCTTATAACTATTCAGCCATGTACTGTTTCAATGGAGTAAAAATGAGTTAATCGCATCATTTTTATGGAACCGAAATCTGACAAATTGTATTGCTTTCGGTGTTTTTTTCCAAGCTAGGCAAGGCCAATCACGCTTATTTTCTCAAATAGTAATTATTAGATTTCACGCCGTATTTTAATTTTTGATAATTTTTGTTAAGTTTTCTTCAAAGAGATATTTTAACATAATTCTGCTTTCTGCAAATCTCTTTCCTCTCCTGTATGGGTCGTAGTGTGAAATCTTTTGAAATATACTGTAATATACCCAGTCCTTCATGAATATTGCATTAGTTTGATAATTTCATGGAATTGGTTACAATGCAAGACTTCAGACTTTCCTGTTAAAGTAGCATAATGATTATGCACTGGGCAAATAGTGCTGGCACTGGTTTAAGGTAGCCGAATAAAAGTACTCTGTTGTATTTTATTAAAGATAAACATTCAGCAGTAACCCAATCTAGCATCTGATGGCAAACCTACCTTATGTCTTCGGACCAATATCTTTAACAAAAATGGAAGCACATTGTTTAGTTAACGTTAAGGCGTTACCGTCATAGATATTATACTGAAAAATTCCATTGATCTTCTAGTTGCCGTAATCTGTGAAATATACATTCTGCTTCGTAGGATCAATACATATCTGGCGTGGGAACTGTGAGCGCAATTTCATAATTAGATTTTCGTAAATTTGGAATTGAAACACATTTACTCTGACACATTCTTCATTTAAAAATATATTTATAAAAATGTCCGGCGGCTACGATAAAGCAAAGATTATCAATTTCCTGACTTCGAGTTTAGAATCTGTGTTTATCTTTAATAACCACAACGTTGTTTCTCTCAGTTAATCCTACTACACAAAAATACAATTAAAATTTTTTTAATTTGAAATAGTTGGTTCAGTTGTATGTTTTATTGAATTGGTATGAATATCATTTTGTTTATCTCGAACTAGATATGTTAAACCTGATTAATCTTTTCGAGAGAGAATTCACGGCCCGTCGTCCGTCTCGGGCTAGGGATAGCTTAGCATCATGGTCAAGATCTACGGTAGTGTGAAACTCTTAACCTAACCTCTTCCCTCTAGAGATAGCGTGCTACAAGAGAATTGGCTGGCGGAGGAGGGAGGTAGATATCCTTTAAAAAATGCTTTCGTTTGCAGAAGTTCGTATTGAGACAAAAAATTATTTGGATCATCTCTTAACATCCACGCCTTATAAAATTCAATTTTCTCATACATATTAAATATTTGCACAAACTCTCTTTCTCTAACGATTCAGTTTAACCTAGGCTAGTTTAATTGAGATTTTCGAATCAAAAAATATCTAATTTGTATCGCTTTACTAATATTTCGTATATTAATGTTTTTAGAAAAAAAATTTAATTTATTTTTAAGTATTATCATAAAAAATTTCTTATCAATATCCCCATCTCACTCCACATTAAAATCGAAATAGAGTTATTATTTTTTTATTTCTGAATATAAATGTTAAAATATATGAGATCGAAATATTTCATCATATCTATTTGAAGATTTTAAGGAAGTATGATGTGAATTTTTCCTTTATTTTTATTATTAAAATTTGTCTCGTTTGCGATATTCCCATCCCAATAAAAGGTTTGAGTTTTTGGAATGGTTTTCAGCTATTTAATTAACTCCTCTTTATAAATAATTGTTTAAAAACAAAATAAAAATTAACACAAAAGTCATTCTGGTACAATAAAATTTCTTATCCACTTAAAAAAGAACTTATGGCGCAATCAATAAAAATCATCCAAGTTCCAATTCAAACATATGAGGATCTATAATGGAAAGCGGCAGATGATACCAAAAATAAATTGGTTTTTAAAAAAAAATTTTCTTTCGGCATTTTTATTAATTTTAAATTGCGAGGGATTTCAGTCATGCCTTCAATATATTATAGAGATTACCTTTCTTCGGTAATTTCGTCGGTAGGCAATACTTTAAGGATATTGCGTGGGCTTGAAACCGTCACATTCCCAGTTATTAGTATTTTTTAGGTTTCTTTTTTTTTCTTTCCTTTTAAACTAACTTAAAAAAAACGATTTACATTTGACAGATTATTTCGGTCGATATCAAGTTCTTGTTCAATCGAATGTTTAGCGATTGTAAATTTATTTTCTTTATCTTTCTAGTCCCTTAATGCTAAATTCAGACGACTTATTGAAAAATTAAGAGATTTTAATATTTAATACCTAAAACTGAGCTTTTTGAAGAATGATTATTTTGAACTGAATATGAAAGGGTTTTTATTAGTTATTGAGTGTGTTCGGAATTTTCAAGTAAATTTTATTTATTTTCGTTCGAAGGAAGCATATCTGAAAGACAAAAAATGCACTTTTAAATTTACTTTTTCAGCAGCCTGTTATAATTTCCACATTTGGTTCAGTTCTCTACCAAGTTGGTGCAATTTCTTTGAGGGAAAACAAACAGATGCACACTATTTTAATTTAGAGAAAACAACAGAAAGGAAGGGTTTCAACAATATGAACGAATATAAGTTACAGGTAGATGCTGCCAGTTTGTTGAAAAAGTTATTACTGGTGCGATTTTTAACACAAAAGTCTTGGATACGTTTTTTTAAGAGAATGTTTAATCAAGCGTAACACCCATGTAATTCTGAATTATGTAATACAACAGAAAATTGCATTCGATTGCAACTGCAATTTCCTTTTATGACACTTTATATGGTTGGTGAAAGACTAATATAAGTCTGATTCCTTTTTTTCGAAAGTTCGATCTTCCATGTAATAATTAAATATCGTACAGTATATTTCAATGCCGTGAGCTTTTAAATGTAAATAGATCAATATCTATTCAGAAAAAAAAATTTTTACAACACCGATCGGTATTTTCGTTTATATAGGGGTTGAGAATGAAGAGGGAATCCAAGATCCTTAAAAAAATTAGACAATTACTTTATGTTAGAGGTTTATATCGTAAATATGATAACTGAATTCTTTTTTTTAGTTAAAAGCTTGAATGTATGTATTAAATACTCGTGAACCCATGTGTTTAAATATTCTAAAAGGCAAACAACAAAATAAAATGTTTTATACGCAGACTTACGGTTAATAAAGACATCGCCTGTTTTTTAAGCCTGTGTAAAATTTTCCTTCGAAGTTGCAGATAAGGCAACAAAATTTTGTTGGTTGTTGAATTTGGTTTCCGAAATATTACTTGTTGTTGTATAATATTTTTTCCCTTATGTGGAGAGATTCCATTCAAGAGGGCACTTTAAAAGCTATTGATTATTTCCGGGTTGGCGATTATCAGTGTAGCTCTCCATAAATGAGGAGGCTTAATACTTTTTAATATTAGTTTAATTTTTTCTAGTGCCTTAAACGTTTAGAAATAGTCCGAAATTACCCCTGCGAGCCAATGCCCCTGTGGCACGGCGTCCCTAGAGGGAAGATGTGGGGTGTGATTTTTAGTGGAAGAGACCCCCACACTACCGCTGAATCATACCTGCGGTGCCTACCTGGCGTCTGCATGGGCAGAATGGGAGGACTGCGAAGCCCCTCTCGAAAGAGACCAGTAAGGTTTAACACATCCAGGCCGAGTACAAAAAAAAAAAAATATTCCAAAATTAAACTTTAAAATTTACAGTTCGTTTTGCGAATGCCTTTAAACTGTATGCTATGAATTAAGATAATACTAAATTGTAGCACACCGAAATATTTTTTCGTTGAATTATAAATTTGATTTCATCTATTTCTAGGGTTCTACTTCAGCTATCTTTGCACCCGATAATTTTAATAAGTTTGCTTTACTTTATTTCTTTAAAATAAAATATCAATTTTAAAATGCCTTGTTTACCGTGAAATAATAAGATTTTATTTTATTGATGTCTTGATACGATTATTGCTTCACATTAGCCTAAATTGGAAAGCAATTTTATTTGTCTGAGCTTTTGATATATTTTAAGGTTTTGTTGTGTAATTTTTCACATAGAATTCATCTCTCTAGTAATATATTTAAAAGTACTATTATCTGTGGGGAATGTTGATATACTGGTAGTCGTATGTAGGTCTAAACATACTTAAACTCCTGTTAAATATGAAAGATTTTCTTTGGTCTTTGTTTAGGAATATGGTTGAAAATTTCAATATTTCTATTAAACTCTATCTTAAAAATTTTTCATTCCTCTGGTTTCATAATAATGAAAATTCTACTTTTTTAAAGGATTTAATGTGAATTTAGTTAAATCTGCCTCTTTGAAATTCTAGCAGGTTATTTTGGCAGTGCTGGTTGGTATTAGAGAGGTCATTCCTCTCCCATTAAAGTATGGATTGCGTATGTTTCAAGTCTTTCGACCCGGAATCTATACTTTGGTTGAGATATAGGGTTTTACGTAGTAGAAACATATATTTTAATCATATTGATCATGCAAATCTAAATGAGTTGCGTAATTTAAAGAGATGATAAAAAAAACATCATTGACTGAATTACATTTTTACAGAATAGAAAAATTTCAATATTTTCTTCTCCCACGTTTATTACAGGCTTATCAAATTTACAATATAAAAAATATAATGAAGGGCTACGCTTTAAGTTCTTACAATGTTAGATAGTTTATATGGAATGAAAATTAAAAAGCTATTTACAAACAGGTAGAAGGATATCATATGATCTAAGTTTATTTGTTTTTTTAAGGAAGTAAAATCCGGTCGGGCATAGCTTTCGCCAATAAAGACAGCGAGTTATCCAAAATAATGAATAGTTCAAGAAATGTTGTCTTTATACTATATTTAATTAACCATGTGTATTTTAAATGTTACTAAAATCAATGCTGTCTTTGATTGCAATATGGCGATATATCTCTATTTTTAAATCGCGTAGCATTCGCTTGTTAAAAGACAACACATTAAAATAATGATAGAAGACTAAATAATGATTTTTTGATGATTTTTACAGAAATGCCTCAAAAACCAATTTTGGCTCATTTGTAAGATATTCAGTATCCTTCTCAATGGTTTTATCCCACGAAAAGTACTCGATAGAAGCAAGGCGGGAGAAATCAATGCAACCAGATAAGAAATAATTTAAATGATGCAATGCAATTATATTATCGTTATTTTTTATTTACAAAACATAAAATATTATCGAGTTTTACTTTATTTGTAGTTTATTTTAGTGTCAATTATAAAAAAGGCAATTTTATGTGAATATTTTAACAGGTATGATTTTCATAGTCAAGTAATAACCAAATAATTCTGGTTTCACATTAAGACCTGTCATTCGTTTTTGAACCAAGTTATTTTCCCGTAAAAAGCTCTCTTACCTTATGTTGATATTATCCCAAATCTTAGCCATTTTATTTATAAATTTCAATATTTCTGGTTGTGAAATTGGGAATTCTTACTGAAATTTTCGTTAATACGCCCTCAGCATAGTATTTTTTTGTTATTATCCTCTGGGGTTCGTGAAATGCCTGCTAAAGATTGTAAGGTATACCCGCACTTGTATGATGAAATCTGTGTCAACCCTGAGGAATAATCTATCCGAATGAAAGTTAAAATTGAGTGGGTATAGATTAAACATTTATCCAATCTCCCTCCAACTGTTCTTAATCAATAAAGTGTCGACGACATTATTTTGGCCCACAAAGCTATATTAGGATTTGATCTATATGTTTTATTTAGACATTTAACATTATTTCTTAGACAGGTTGAATATGAACAGTGAAAAACTCACGCCAATGGAGATAGGACTGATTGTGCTCGTATAAGTGATTCCTGGATAAACTGAAAAATATATGAAAATAAAGAGGTCAAAATAGGCGAAAAGGCTAGAAAGTCGTGTAAATATACATGCTTGACCTCATTAAAAAGCCGGTCATGTATAATCTGAAATAGGAATGAGCTCCTCTAAATAATAATTTAAGGCTTGAAAGAAGATATTCAGCATAATTTTAAAATCCTTTTAGCTAAGACTTATTTTATTTAGTAAGCCGATGCTCTAGAACTGTTTTTGTTAAATGTTTCAATTTTTTCCATGTTGTTTATACCCGATTTAAAACAAGAAAAATTTATTCTTATTAAGCAGAAAGAGTTAAATATTTATGTTTTTGGGATAACTCATGAGATGCAATTTTTTTAGGGCTGGGCTTAAGTTGGAATTCTTTTTTTTGTAACGGCTTACGAAAAGAACATCATCTTGTAATTTTGCCAGAAATAATAAAATGATGCAAAGTTATTTCTATATTTAGGAAAGCTACAAAAAATACTTGAGTTTCAGTGTTTAGAGTTTTAATCGATTTTTAATCGTATACACACTAATAAGCAATGATTGCTTTCAGACGAACTTTTATTGAATTTCTTTATAGCTGGAACCTTTTCCCGAATGCATGAACACGGGCCTTAAGATTTTCTTATATTCTTTTAGTCGTAGCGCCAACACTCGATTAAAGCTTTTAAATAATATGCCCATTTTGTTTTTTTTTTTGTACTCGGCCTGGATGTGTAAAACCTTACTGGTCTCTTTCGAGAGGGGCTTCACGGTCCCCCATTCTGCCCATGCAGACGCCAGATAG